>JASKGO010003395.1:0-16912 GCA_030556065.1 Holobus sp. GC000080 | reverse complement strand
GACAGTTTCAAGGGCAGACTAGCGTCTATATATATAGCCTAGAATTTAAGCTTCATAAGTTGCCTAGTTTAGAAATTAGCAGGGGGGGGTACTACTTAAATGATCGCACTGTATAGTATAAATTGTGCAAGTGAAATTATTCAAATATAAATAACTGTAGTGCAGATGCAAAGAAAATGGTGCAATATACAACTCTATATATGTATATAAATGTTTCATCCTGTATATCCACTGACAATGATTTTTGCCACCCCTGCCATTTTTTTTTGAATTATCAACAAACCAGTATTTCTAAAAATTTGTAAACTTAAATAAGACAATATTTACGATTTATTGGCGCTAAAATTTCATTTGTCAAATTTCATCTTAGTTTTGATTGGGAATGGGTTTAAATGGTTCCCGTTCCCAGTCACCTTTTCATACATGTGCAAAAAAGGCACCATTATTATTATTTTGTAAATAATTGTTAGCTTTATGAGAATCTAATATCTCAATAAAGAATTATTATTATTATTCCACTCAATTACCATACCATCTTAAATTTAACTGAGTTATCAATTAATGAAAATATGACACCGAATTATAATTTTTTTTTGTTTTTTTTTGTTTTTTTGTTGTTGTTGTGAAAAGTCAATTTTTTAAATGGCAGCACAATGGGCCACTTGGACTTTTATATAGGCATTTTTTCAACGAATCTATTGATATCTTATTGGCATATTTGAAGATAAGTTATAAAAATTAAAAATAAATCCAATAAATAACAAATCGAAAATATTGACTTATAAATTATTATATAAATAGATTGGTAATTAAAGAAATGGCAAGGGTGTCCCTACAATTGTTTTCGCACCCGATATATGCAGTATAAATTAACTTTTGGATATTTCTAATACACCTACCTGTATATCAGGATGATTACCCATTTCAAAAACAGCAAAACTGAGAGCAACTCCAGTAGTATCGTGACCCTAAAATTCCCTAATTACGGCATCGACTTGTTAATTAAGAAGGCTCAAACAAACCTCGAACATGAAGGTGTCAACTTCTTCTCTAATCTCCTCATCAGTCAACGGCCTGCCATCAATGGTGGCTTTCAACAGAACATCCAAAAATGTGTTCTTCGTTTTCACGCCAAACTGGTCCTCTGATTCTTGTTTCGGCGTACCACTATTTAATGCCTTTCTGCGTTCTTCAATAATTGTTGTGCTAAAGTTTCTCAAAATTTTGAGAGCTTTTTCTTCCACCTTTTTCCATTTACTGTGATTAAACACTACATCAAAGTATAATGGGGTAAAGACCCGTTTGTACACTAAATCGCACATTACATTATTGCTAATGACCACATCGTGTTTGGGATTAATTTGGGCATCTAAAGCAGTGCCCATTGCTGTTTCGCAAATGATATCCAAAGTGCATAGCGTTAAGTACTGATAAATATCAAATGGTAAACCTGCCGCAGATTCTTTTTCTAGTTGTTCGACCAGTACTTTGCTTTTACGATCGAACACTTCAACAAATTCTTCCAAAATTTTGTAGTGAAAACTTGGGGTGAGAATTTTGCGTCTGTTTTTCCATTTTTGTCCTGAAATAATTTCGTATAAAGAAAAATAAAAAAAAAGTTTGAAAAGTTAAGAACCTGTTGATGTGAGTAGACCTTCTCCAAACCATTTGCCTAGAAATTTGTATTCCGTGCCTTTATCTATTAATATATTGGAACTTAAAATGAGTTCAGCTAGATAGGGATCACTAACTATTATAATGGGTTTGGGACCCAAGTAGAAAACTGTGGATTGGTAATTGTGTTTTCTTAATAATCCTTCTCCAATTGCAAGAACGTTTACGGGATTGAAAAATTTATATGCTACACCAAGTATGGGCAATCCTTGCTCCACTGGCATAATTTTTTTTAATTTGTTTAAAAAGCGAAACCATTTGTAAATTTCACTTAGCAAATAAACTGCGATAATTGTTACTATACTTAGTACAACGTACATTATGAAATCGAATGATGTTGGGAGTAATTAAAATTATATTTATACGGAACAAGTATGCGTATCAGTGCAAATTTTGAACTTTAAACTTAATAAATCTATTTTCATATAGCGAATTTATAGATTACTAAGCTCCTTGAGCACTTGTTTGCCAATAAAAAAAAATGCAGAAAAAAGTACCCCCAAATGACCTCCGAGGTTAAACCATTTAACACGCCCATTTAAAAAGCATTTATATAAGGGAAAAAACTGGTAAAAAATTGTTCTGTTAGTTCTTTTTTTCAAGTCTGTGGAATAGATATAACATGTGCCTCGTGTATTTTTAGGAAAACGAAGACTTCCGCACCTTTTCGTTCCCCTATGTATATGCAGATGAAGTACTTCGAAGTAGTACATAATAACGCGCATAAAAACGCTCCCCAGTAGTAGTTTTTTTTTTGTCGTGCATATTTTTGTACCGATCGAAATCCTCCCCAATGGAACGTGGTGAACACGCGTTCGCTATTGGCACGTTCGTCCCTCTTTTTATATTTTTAGTTGGGGTCTTGCGCGCGCGACAACCCTCACCGTTTTTTCCTCTTTTCGACAAAAAAAAAAAAGATTGGCGTTCCTTCACAAAACGATTCCATTGTTGCTTGAAGAACGCACGCCGCATTTATTACAGGCAGGCATCATCAATTATAAACTTCTTTTTGTGTTCCTCATGAATATCGTATTGTTGTTTCTTTTCGAATTTACCCTAAAGTGTGCTTATTTATGAAAATACTAAACTTGTTCTCACTTTCGTCTCAAAAACTTTCTATTTCAAATAGATTCAGTTGAATAATTGTTAATGTTTTGAAATCCTTATAGGCCTTTTATTTTAATATATATTAATCAATTTTTAGAATCAACAGAGAACATGAAATTATCGACTGTAAGTTTAAGTTTGTACCATATCCGATTTAACTGGAAATGTTCCTTTTGCTTTTTAATGGATTTTATTTGCAATTTCCAAATATTACTTTGATTTTTTTTTAATTATATCCTCCACTAATTGATATTTATTAAATCGCGCAATAAATATTTTTAAAGGATCTACTTGGAAAAGGTTTAAATTTTTCATTAATCATATAAAGTCTGAGTATGTCTGCAGACTACTTACTATATATTATAATTTTGTAAGCAACAGATTTTTTATTAAAGCATAATTTAGCCGTCTAAATTCAATGCAATGAATTAGAATTTAGATGATTTCAACTATCCTCATTGTCTAAATAAAATGAACCTAGTCACATAATTAAAAATTAAAAAGTCAAAAATCAGGTGTGCATATTTTCAGACATGAAAGTCCAAAGTTTTTATTGTTCTCACCGAAAGAAAAATAAAAATATGACGAAATCAAGAAAGCAATCATATTGTATTTATCTTTTCAGACTTTAGTTTTAAAATTCCGTATCTCGGTTCAAGAGCTATTTTCAATTTTTAATTTTAAAATAGTGTATCTAATATTAATGTTTTTGCAATTTAATTATTTATACTTATACTCGTATCAAACTGGCCTTGTTCAATTAATTTCTTATTTGATTTTAATGAAATAATGATAGATCAAAAATTCTTTTTAATTTATAGTATTTGCAATTGAAATCTTGGATAATAGTTTCAACCCTCATAATGATTTTTTTTATATTCAATTAGAAAAACGCCGTAGTTTTTCAACTAAAAAAAAAAAAATATTTGCAAATCATGGCGATTTCCTTTAAAAGCTATAAGTGATTATTCACGCTTTTTCAAATGAAGAACTGAGCCTCACTTAAAAGTCTTTTTACAGAAGTCCCATTTTGGGGCCACTTCAACCACCGTGATCATCATTTATCAATTTTTTCTACGATTTTTCCTAAGACGATCAATCAAAAATTATCCTTATAAATTATTGACACTACGAGTATGTAAGCCACAAAAAGTCTTGTGGTCCATTGATCTTCCCTTCACAATTACTTTCAAATTTAGCGCCAAAAGTTTTAAGATTGGCAATCGTGGTAAATGGTAATCTAACCTTAAACTTGCAACGCTGTTTGTTATTCGTTTTTGTCATGGTTTTGTTGCTTTTATTATGAAAGTGTTATGAAAAATATTTGTGAAGAAACAAAGCTAGGTTCTCTTCTAATTCCTAATTATTACTTTAATAATTTTAACTTGTTAAATTTCAGATATCACTGAGATCCTGTGCGAATTTCTCGAGGTTGCAATCCATTGTGTTCTCTTCAAACGGAAGCTGTATCCTGAAGGAATATTCACCTTCAAGAGAAAGTACGGTGTAATAACCCAGCAGTCTGAACATCCTTTAGTTAATGAGTATATAGCAAGTGTCTTAAAAGCTGCCCAGTTCCATGCTAAACAAAAGCAATTGCAGCAATTAATTATATGCATCCAAAAACAAAATACTGTTGTTGAAAAGTTTGTCTTTGATTTGCTGCAAATTCAGTTGGAGGAAGTTAACAGGTATATTTATTTGTTAAAGTTTTTTTTCCAAAATTAACTGAGGTATGTTTTAGTGATCCTGTTCTTGTGCATTTAGAAGAAGCATTTAGAACTTTTTGCCTTAAATTAAATGCTGTGGATGCTGTTATTAATTGTCCATCATCTGAATTAGTATTTAATATCCTACTAAATGTGACTGAGTATTCAGCAGCTTGTTTTAATAGTGATCCTAGCCAAAGTGTAAGTGTTGACATTAATATTTTATCTTTGGAGAAATTATTATATTTTATGCTGTAGGAGTTTCCTTGGATTCAAGTGGGTCGCAGTATTGATTGTTTGAATATAGTCCCTTTGCATACAATTGATACTGATTATTTAATTCTACAAGTTTATTTGGAAATATTGCCAAACTCTTAATATTGGTAGGCCATTCATTAGCTTATAATTTTATATTATGAACCATTCGTTAAAATTATATAAAATGGTATAATTCCTTTACGGATTTCTATTTAACTTTTTTATTTTTAAGAAGTGAACAGGATGTCGGATCAAATTACTTTTGATTCCATTACCATGGACGAGTACCGAAATATGGAGAACTTTGAAATTATCTACGGAATAGTCACTTCCAAATTTGGACAGTGTTTGATCGCCACGCATAAGGGAAAAATATGTTACATGTCTCTCTTTGATGAAGGTATTTTTAAAATTACCTTGTCTAAAATTAAATTATAATTTATTAAAATATCTTTTTAGGCAAAGATAACTCTGCCATTGACATTCTACAAAAGGACTGGCCCAATGCAAAGTTACGGGAAGATACCAAATTAATAGAAGATGTATCATCGAAAATTTTTACAAAGAGTCCGGATGCTCAATTCAACATTCTGCTACGAGGCACTGATCTTCAGTGCAAAGTATGGAAGGAACTTACAAAGTTAAAGGAAGGTATGACGACTAACTACGAACAAATCGCCAAAGCAGTTGGAAGTCCAAGAGCTATACGGGCTGTGGCTTCCGCAATAGCTAGAAATAAAATTGCATATCTGATCCCTTGTCATAGGGTGATTAGGAAAACTGGAGCACCTAATAAATACCGTTGGGGCCCTGAACGAAAAATGCGCATATTAGAATATGAAGCGGAACAATGATGTTATTTTTATTTTTAATATTTTGTAATTGTTAAATTCCAGTACATACTTAAGCACAATTGTATCCAAAATTAAAACGTATAGATTGATTTAATAATTACAATTTGATATAGAGATTCTAAAGAAATTGCATTCGATGGGTGGATTATGGTGATATGGGAGCGATAAAACTTACTTTTATTAAGTTTGGGTCCATAGGAAGGGAGACAAGTGCCTAAAACTAACGGTTAGAGATAGAGATATCAACTAAATTTCAATCAATAGAGTGCCTGATAAGGAAGCAATAAAGGTGTCCTTTATTAAGATCGGGCCCAAAGGAAGGGAGAAAAGGGCCTAAAACTAAAAGTAAGAGATAGAGATTTCAAACAATTTGCAATCGATAGAGGGCCTGATAAGGAAGCGATAAAGGTGCCCTTTATTAAGATCGGGCCCATGAGATAGAGATTTCAAACAAATTGCAATCGATAGAGGGCCTGATAAGGAAGCGATAAAGGTGACCTTTATTAAGATCGGGCCCATAGGAAGGGAGAAAAGGGCCTAAAACTAAAAGTAGGAGATAGAGATTTCGAACAAATTGCAATCGATAGAGGGCCTGATAACTGAATAACTGGATAACAGAATATGCCGATATTGTTTTAATTAAATACGAGTATTTCGTACAAAAACGAAACAAAATACTAAAGTTTCTAAAAATTAATTAATAAAAAATTTTAAATAAATTTGATAAGAAGATAAACATCTCTAGGATAAAATTTATATGTAATTATGTAAAACGAAGGACACTTAAGAAAATAGCACAAAAGCGGAAAAGTTATTAAACATCTAACTTTATTAATTTAATACTTGTGTACATAACTTCTACATTGATAAAACGGTTCTCCACACAGATTATTTAACAAAAATCACCCAAAAGCACAAAAATATGACCTATGCGGGCTTACGTCTATCAAATATTTTCATACAATTGATTCTTGATAACAATTTAAAGCGTCCATATTTATATTAGGTAATTTTTTTGTTAACATTGACTACATTGAATAATTGAGTTCGTTTCAAATAATTTCTTCCATCAGTGCTACATTTACCATTTCAACAAAGTGATGATATTAATTATCTATTCACATGATAAGTTCACATTAACAATTTTTCTTAACTTATTAAATATAGCTTTAAGTTTCATAGAGTTTAATGGTTAACATTTCTATAGGATGAGAGAAAATTGATTAAACATTTCTACAGCATTTGTTAAATTTTAATACTTTCATTTAGAGTTTGTAATTCTTTAAAAGACTATCCATTTCAATCTTTTAGGAAAATAGGAAACAGCTAATTGATTCAAGATATGATTAGTTTATTAACTATATTATTAGGAATTTCAACATTTATGTAATACTTTTTATGCCAGTAACACTTACGTACATCGTACATCGAATTTATTTGTTTTTTTTTTCTTTAATGTTTTAATACCAGATTAAAATAAGATAATTTCGTTGTTTTGACTTCCTTAGAAACCAATGGAAAATGAAATTTTCTTTTCTTTATAAACATTATGTCTTATATACATTTATGTTCTATCTGCAGTGATAATAATTAAATACCACTAAATGACTAGCTTTAGTAGTATATGTATAATATAAGGCTGTATTTATTATTGTCTTACGTTTCTATAACTTTCTTATTAACAACTTAACAGACAAAAGGAAATTGGCAAATTATTAGAAAATAAATCACAGAACAGATTCCACTACTTATCAAAGTAATTAAATACCGAATGTTATGCTTTTAATACAAATCCTTTAAAATTGTGTTGGTAATTACTTTAAAAATTTGTATTAAATCTTATTTGACTATTGTTTCGGTTTTGTTAAAAATTATTTAGTATGAACTTTTACATTCTGGTGGATTTAAAGGTCCGAAAATATTAAGTTCGTACATACTGGCGAATACTATGAAAATCAAATACCAGGCCATAAGAACGATACCCAATTTACGATCCAATTTCCATCCGTTGTAATGTATCGCCATCACCAAAAACAACACTGTCGAAAGTAAACTTAAAGTCGAATATGTGAGACCTGTTTAAGAAATTGTTATTATTAGATATTATTATTTTAATCCATTCAACGAATCTATCTTTAAATCATTAAAAGAAAAAAAAATACCTTTGCTAATAACATTGACATGAGATCCAGGTTTGATAATGGCCGTTTGGATGAACCATGGAAGTCCTAGGCAAACCAGAATGTCGAAAACGTTCGATCCGACCGCATTGGAAACAGCCATATCTCCGTAACTATAAGACGTTATTTTTTTGTTATAAAATAAAATAATAAATTCGCATTGGACATTTTTTACCCCTCTTTAATAACGGCAATACTGGACAAAGCGTCCGGAACTGAAACGCCAGCTGCTACAAATGTGAGACCCATTACTGTGTCCGGTATTCCCAAAGTTGTTCCTGAAATCATTTTTTTTTTAGTTTTTAGTTTGATCATAAATTGTCCTAAGAAAATGACAGTTATTAAATATTTACATTATTTGTACGTAATGCGAAAAAAAGATAATGAATTAAAATTAAATTTGAATATCTAAGAGTTTCCTTTTTAAATAAAAATTCAAGTAATTGATTAATAATAATTTACAAGTTGAGTAAAATAACTGATTAAATGTCTTTTTTGGAAAGATTAAAATTTTATAACGCATTTATTTGTTTAAGCTAAAGGAAAAAGATACATATTTATTTACATTATAATTTAAATCTTAAAGAGAGCGGTAATTAAAAACAGTGAAAATTAAATTTATAAAAGTTTATCTAATTTAAGAAACGTTTTATTAAATTCCACAAAACTTTCATTGGAAGTTGGAAAAAGAAATACCGCCTGAAAAAACTAGTATTCTTTTTGAAAACTAAAAAAAGGAATCAATCAACAATTAAAATTTTGAGTCTGTTTAAAAACATAAAAGTTGCGTGTAACTTTTTAAATATTTTTTTAATGATTTTATTTTATTCAAGGAATAATTCCTGAGAAAACTTATGAAAATTAAATTTATCACTCCACATATAAAAAAATGAGTGATTAAAACGAACTTTATAAGTTCAAAGCTCCAAAGTTTATGAAACAAAAAATTTCTCAATTAAAAGTTTGATGCAATTTTAAATTATTGAAAAAGTTTTTGTTCATTTTCCTCTTTTAAGTATTTTTCTTATAAAAATACATCACTTTGTAAAAGTCACCACTTATTTACCTAAATTAAAAGCAATAAAAAAAAAACATTCAATTTTACAAATCATTTAAAAAAATGTTTAAAATTTAATGAGAATTAAAAGAAGAGTCAAGCTTACCAATAATCGTAATCATCCAAACCATGAAGTAGGAGTAGAAAGAAATCCAGACCATCGAGACGAAGAAAGTGAAAGGATACCAATTCTTGTACTGTTCGGACTTGCAATCCGGTATCGTTTTCCGACACATGATGTGAATGGGAAACACCACGTACCAGGAAACCAATTCATACATTGTCCCATCTGTTCGCCAACAACGACGGCAGCAGCAGCAACAACAACAACAACAACAAATGCACAATGAAACAAGAATAATGGAACAATTAACACAAAAGAGGCGGTATTTTATCCTTGAATTGCTTTCGATATTAGCTCTAAGCTATTGCTTCGAAAACCAAAATCTAAATCAAAGTTCTAGCACAATTACCTTCAGGCTTAATTAAAGGGTCTCTAGGGGGTTCATTGGGGTTGCTTTCTTTAGGTCTATAGTAACTCTGGCCTGGAGGAAGCGGAGCCGGCGGTTGTCTGGACACCGGCTCAGTTTGCATTTGGTTCAAGGAAGCTCCACTTAATTCATCGTACCCTGTTTTGCAATTACAAATTACAAATTTTTTTTTGTTCAGCAAACGATAGCAAAGCATTTTTTTATTTATGGTTTTCTAAAGTGTTTTTTTTTAAGGAGGGCTTACCTTGTGATTCGCCGCCCTCTAAATTTCCATCCGGACTGCCGTAGTTTGCCCTCTTGTTGCGCTCCTCTTCCAAGTTCTTGTAGTTGTTTACGAGGCCGGATCCTTCGTCCGGCATGGGCAGTTTGAATGGGACGTTAATGCTATGCGCCCACGCTTCCAGGACCGGGTTAAAGTGCAATGCAACGCAGTATCCAACGTACATTAGAAGCATGAATAGTGCTTCACCCCTTCAAAAGAACCAATTTGTTTGCATTGTTCTCAAATAAATGATTACAAAAATTTTAAGTTTTTTTTTTAATTTGATTAAAACAACAGTAGCATATACTCGAATTGTGAATAAAATTTCTTAATTAATAAAAAAGAGGGTAGTAATAAAATGCTTACCATGCAATTGTGTCGTTGTATATTGTGAATAACATGACCAAAATGGAAAGGGCATAGAAGAAGCAGTCTCTGACCAAGGGCCACCAATTCAGATAGCTCACGGTGGACGTGCACAGCGCGCAAACGGAAATTACAAACATAATATTGAATACTGCTGATCCTATCACTCCAGATACACCTGCAATATGTCAAGAAATTTTATTGAAAAATCGTTCCGGAAATTATTACCGTCGCCAAAAAAAAAATGCAATAACCACAATACAAAGGTCTTTTTCGTGTTAGGGCTCTTTTTGGGGGAAAATGATACCAAATTTAAACTCACCAATTAACGGCTGTGTTTCAAAAGAGCATCTTTTAATTTTTTTTCCATAGAGATAATAAACAGTTTTCTTTCAAATATACTTTTTGAAAAACTTAAAATTTTAAATGCATAGTGCTGTTGGTCATGGTCTCTTGGTCGTAATTCACTTTTCATTCAAAAAACTTTCAAATTTTTGAAGTAATTAATATTCTATATTTGAAAAAGTACTCTTTTGATCAAAAATGATTAAAAAATATGCCTTTTTGATTAACAGAAATTAAATAAAAATTATTCATTGAGACTAAAAAATTATTTTACTTTGTTTAATAAAAAATAAAAACCAAAATTAAACACGAAATATAAAAAAAAAATACATATAACCAATTCCATTTTATCGAAACGTATGTTTTTAAATTTGTTTATATTGAAAAACATTGAAATTACTGAAATTTGATGTAAAATATCGATGCAGATCAAGAGTTTGTAGACATACCCTTTGAATCACAATTCCTCAATTATACTTTTAAACGAATTGTTGTCTCAGATTCACTATTGTTGTTAAACATCTCTCTTCAATTTTTATATAACGGTTTTATAACTTTTATAAAAATAATAGTTTTTTCTTATCATACATCCGGTCATTTGCAAAAAAAAGGTGCCGAGGGAAAAATAATATCGAAATAAAGTTTCAAAATACTTTGATAATTCCTTTTGAAGAAGTCTATCAAGATTTGTACGTTACAAATTAATTAGAGAACATCAGTACATCAAGTTAAAACAATTTATGTTTGAAATTGTTGTTTTTGTCGAATAATTCGAAAATCATTTTTGTAGATGAGCCCTAACATAGGTTTTTTCTATTTTAAGATTGTTTTTTTTTTTCATTTTATAATATTTGATACCTAATATTTTCTTTAGTTGGCGGATAAGTTTGATAATTTAATTGAATACAAAACTTACAACACTTAAAAATAAAAATTCTCAAAAGAAAGTTTTAAATTTCAGGTAAAAATGATTAAGATATGATTTTTCCAAGGCATAATTTTCAACTAAAAAAAGAAGAAGTAGAGGAATACTTAAAAGAATTACAGGAAATAAAGTCCTGTGAAATTGTCATTATTTTAACAGATGAATTAAAAATCTAAAAAAGAAATATTTCAGCTAATCTAAAACTCGAACCAAATTTCTATAGTATATTGTAGTTTTCTCAAAACAAATACATTTCCAATCATGAAACCTAGATTGAATAATCATTTAAAAATTGCTTTAAAAAAAATAATAACATCGATTAAAAGAGGTCATACCTATATCATCCTTTGCGAAGAACACCCCAATAATAACTGTGGCTAATTCCGGAGCGGAACTTCCGGCAGCCATAAACGTGGCTCCGGCCACGTCCGGGGACAATTTCAGTTCTGCAACAACACACCAAAATGCAAAATGTGTAAAACTGCTGTTATCGTTTCTATTAATTAAATTCACTTTGTTTGCAAAATTCGACATTATCCAATACCAATTCTACTATGCCGTTTAATCATTAGTAAAGGATGCTAATTTAATATAATTTGATTTACATTGCAAAGTTATTTTGTTTATGGAGCAGTTTGTTAAAAACATTTTAATTGGTGTTGAAATTAAAGCATTCTCGTATACTGCAATACATTCGTTTGTTCAATTAATTTGCTGGACAAAACAGTACTCATGGAAAAGTTTTGATTAAATTTTAGTGAAAGCAATTATTATTTTGTTAGCTTAGCAATGTTAACACTGATTAATTGGCAGAACAAATTTGGATTTCTGATTATACCTTTTTATAAATAGCCCCATGAATAGGGTGCTCCATTAGAAGAGCAAATTAAGATTGTATAGCCTAACAAATCAATATAATTAATTTTTTTCTTCATTGAATTATAGATATTGATGAAGGCTTCAATTTAAAGTTATTTTATGTTATGCAGGATGTTCGATAAAAAAAACTATAATGCAAAGTTATATTTTTATAAATGGAATTTTGGTTGTTGAGGTACAATACAAATCAATGTAATCATACGAATGTAAAAAAAGGTAAAGAATTTATTAAAAAATATCGGGGTGGTACTGCGCGGCTCAAGAAGTGAACCAGGTAACTAGATGAAGGCCGAAGAAGAACTGTTGAAGAAGTGTCGAAGTTGGAATTAGATAAACGTACTTTTCTTTGTTCTTTGTGCGGGAACAGAAAGGGATTTGGAAAAAATGGCATGCAGATGGTTGGAAAATTAGTAGGAGTAATTTATGGTTGGTCAAAAATTAAGAGACAATTGGGAAAATATAAGACGGGCCTTAAAAGAAAGGATGAGTTGCAAGCACAACAACAAATTTTGAAGGAAGAAAAATGCAGACAATAGTTATTAGAAATCAAGTGGAAGAACTCCAAGAAATGCATACACTGGATGCTACTGGTGTAAGAAAAAAAGAAGAAATGTAGAAGACTCCACAGAATTATATGATTTTTATAAATTAAAATTATATTGATAGGCAATAAATTGTTCTTTCATTTGATATATCACACTAATTAGTGAAACCAAAGATTTCAAAAGAAAATAATATTTTAGATGAAAATTTTGCAGTTTAAAAAAAATCTTCGTTTTGTCCATTAAACCGAATCTTTATCTTTAAAACTGTAAAAGTTACCCATATACGGGTTGAGAAAATGGCCACCCATTTTGCATAATAAATAATTAATGTAATATCTTAACCCGCATATTAATAAAGCTACTAAAAAAAAAATACAAAGTTATCATTAATAAAAAGAATTTTTTTTCTCGAGATTTTGTCTCCCAATTTTGTCAAAAATAACAGGAAGTAGAAATTATTTCGAATAGGAGCGCGATAGAATTATATAAATTCAGAAGTAAATGCAAATCCTCGTGCAAACGCCTATGCTACTTCTTATAAATTCACGTGTATACGCATGCCCGGTTCCCAACTTACTGAAAAGTAACAGCTTTTAATTAAATTATGTCCGAGAAGAGAAAACGTAAGGGGAAATCAATATAGAAGCGAATGCAATTTTTACACATTACAGTACCCAGTACAGTATAGTAACACCAACAGAACACAAGTTGTAATCTAATCAATTAAAACAAACCAAGTTAATTGGTGATTCTTGATAACGCAAAAATACCTGTATCGGGGATAAAAGAGGTAGCGCAAAAATACACAATACATACTCCAATTAACAACGTTATTGCTATCTCTTAATTTTAAACGCTATTAACTATATCAGGAGTAGATATGAATGCGCAACGTACATTCGAAAAGGTTTCTTATCTATATGACACTTTAATACGCATTATGGAAATCAGACTTATCGTGAAGAGAGCATACTAAAAATATATAAATGTGTATGTATCTTGAGATAACATTAACGCAGTAATGAATGCAAACATTATTTTCTTGTTGGACTTTGTAGTGATGGGTAATGTGATACTTACTTGAAAGAACCAGTTGTAAGTGTATTCCAGCAACAAAGTACTTGAGAAAATCGCAAGAAAAACATAAAAGGTGATCCAGCGGTGATAGCATGTCTAATTTTAGTGATGAAAATCTGAAGAAAGATGATCATTTTTTCACCAGTTCGTTAGTTAATTTTTCTAATAAAAGGGTGAGTTGATTATTGTATTTTCAATTAATATAATTTTATTATTCAATTTTTGCTGTGATATAATTTTCATGAATAAATTTATTTATTATACGAAATCAACAGTAGTATATTTCTACACTAGGCCGGAAATTTTGATTTCCTGGGATATCCTGGTGTAAATTTATGATGTAAGGCCGAAGTAAAACCGAAACACTTTGCATTTACTTGAAAATTATTAAATTGTGCAAAATTGTTGTAATATTAGTTTTATTATTAGTTACTTAAAAGAGGCCCATCAGGTTGCCTTGTTACGGGGATCAAATGTTTGACTTTTTCTTAGTCCTTATTTTTTTAATACAAATAAATCAGTGTGTTGTAAAGAACTTCAAATTTTAAAAAATTGTTTCGACAGTATATTTAACGCACTTTACAGTGAACATACAGGGTATTTCAAGTTGAGTGGCCTATTAAATTATTATGGAAACAAGAAATTGCCGAGTTCTGAAACTTTGCACGATCCAATAATTGGTAATGATCTATATTATTATTGGATTGGCGCAGCACTGGTCCAAGTTCCGGTTATACCGGAAGTAGCCATCAACTTCGTTATTTCAAATTGAACACCCTAATTTTTATTTCATATTTTAATTCCTTATGGAAAATAAAGAGGATTTTGTAAAAAAAGTTTCTATGTATCATTCAAACTTTTCCGGCTATAACTCATTTCGGGTAATTTTTACCAAATTTGGGGTCATATGAAAAAAATCATAACTTCTTCATTTTTGATGATAACTTCATAATTTTTTTTGTATGTGCTTTCTAGATTTTATAA
Source organism: Holobus sp. GC000080 (assembly GCA_030556065.1). Classification (NCBI taxonomy): domain Eukaryota; kingdom Metazoa; phylum Arthropoda; class Insecta; order Coleoptera; family Staphylinidae; genus Holobus; species Holobus sp. GC000080. The sequence continues at coordinate 2,199 of JASKGO010003395.1, read as the reverse complement.
TTTGAGTTGCTATGAAAACCAGAAGACAAACAAACAAAAAACATCATAATAATGAAGGATATTTAATGAAAAACTATTCATTCCTTAATATTTCGGAAATTAATAACTGTAGAACTTTTTGCTTCAAATACTTTTGATAGATAATAAGAAAGCGAATATGATGAAAAAATAAAAAAGTAGGGCATCCATTTAAAAAAATCAAGTTATAACACTTTTTCGATCTCAATGTTTCTCTTCATTTTGTGAAGACCCTGTATAAAAAAAGTATACATTAACTCAAAAAGCATATGGACACACTTCTTGAAAGAGTATACAAAAAAAAATTAGGAAGTTATCATCAAAAATGAGGAAGTTATGATTTTTTTTCTCATTACACCAATTTTGGCAAAAACAACCGGAAATGAATTATAGCCGGAAAAGTTGGCATGACACATAGAAACATTTTTTACAAAATCGTCTTTATTTTCCATAAGGAATCAAAATATGAAATAAAAATTGGGGTGTTCAATTTGAAATAACGAAATTGATGGCTACTTCCGGTATAATCGGAAGTTGTACGAGCATACTAATACAAAAATAATATAGATCATTTCGTAAAAGAGGATCATGCAAAGTTTCAGAACTCTGCAATTTCAAGTTTCCATAATGATTTAATAGGCCACTCAACTTGGGAGACCCGTATAGGATATTATGTTTCAGCATAAGTGACGCCAAAATACCAAATTTTACACATTTTAAAAGTAGACTGAATACGTTTTAAAAGCCGAATGGAAACATTTTCTGCGAGTTTTTAGAAACTAACAGAATTATTTTTGATTACATATTGAAAAACTTTCACTTTTTTGGTTAGAATAGGATCAGGAAACCAACAGTTGTACCATTCATTACCTTGTTGTCACCCTAAATAATTTCCGTTGTTTTTCTGTCCAAATATGTCTTATAAATAACTGCATTTGCATTTGAAATCACTAATTAGTAAATAATGCGAAAATTCCAATTTCTTGCGTTTTTACATTAATCGCATCGCATTTATTAATCCGTTGGCATCGAAATCGCATTATTACCATTAATAGAAAAAAAAAGTTACGTAAAAATGTACAGTTTGCGTACGGTTTAATTAGCCGAACATTTTCGGTAAACAAAACAAAGCGAAAACTTTTCGGAGAAACGATTGTCGCATATTTTTTTCTGGCGAACAGACTGTGCATTACCGAACCGAATAACAACAGCAATCGAGTAATAAAAAACAAGAAAAAACAACAATAGAGTGGTGTTCCGAGTTCGTCGAATCCTTGAGAGCGTTCGTAAAAAAGTTGCTATTAATTATTGAGCAGTATGGTCGTAGAACTTAACAAACAAATAAAAGCCCTTAATTGATGTTTAATGCATTTAATTGCGAAATTGACGCACCTGAAAGCTGAGTTACTCGAAATTTGCATTCCAATTTGATTCCAATAAACATTATTGTTGCTGATTTGGTACGCTTGCTAGACAAATGTTTATATTTGTGTTTTTTGTTTAATGTTGTTATTATTATTGTTGTTGAAACCATTGTCGTTTATATCGTGTCCGATTTTTATGGCATTTCGCGAAGTAAACACTAAACAAACAGTAATATGTAGGTATAACAAGAAAGTAACAAAAACAACCAAACAGTTATACTACGGCTGTTACAAGAAATACTACGTTATATTAATGCTATTATAATGTATTAATATTAATTTACCAAATATTAATAATTTTTTTTTCTAAAGACACCAAAGAAAAGTTGGAAAAAATTAGATGACGCCATTTTTGTTTTCGTGGACATTAACTAAGAAAATCGATTGAATTTTCTCCTCGCAATAATACAGATCTTAGTCATTACCATTCCTTGTTCACTAAATGCGAGAGTAAATGGCTTCGGACACTAGCTGAGTGCGACACTTAAGTTCTACAGGGTGATTGATTTAAACCATACCCTTACGAGTTTGAAGCTCCCATTAGAGTTATGGATTTGAAAATTTGGTTATAGCCATATCTTAACCGGAAGAATCTTTTTAAAATATTTTCAAGATGGCGGCACTTCCGGGTACACCGGAAATCGTTACCAACTTCATTATTTTAAATGGCAACCTATATTTTTTATTTTACTTTTAATTAGGTCTTAAAATAAAAATAAGTCTGGTACAATTTTTATTTTTTTATCTTAATAACTTT
>JASKGO010003393.1:0-69232 GCA_030556065.1 Holobus sp. GC000080 | reverse complement strand
TGATAGTTTCAAGGGCAGAGTGGTGTCTATATACATATTCTAGAATTTAAGCTTCATAAGTTGCCTAGTTTAGAAATTAGCAGGGGGGGGTACTACTTAAATGATCGCACTGTATACAGCAAATGAATAAATTGCAAATTAAATTAAATTATATTTCAATGTTACTCGTGTACCCGGCGCCTTCATATCACAGTGCATATTTCAACAATAAAAAGCAGATTTTTTGTATAAAAAATCCATTTTTTTTTAATCAAACACCATTATAGTATTTGAAAATTTAATTTTACGTAAAAATGATTTTCTTCAATATTATTTGAAAAAAAAAAACAATACATTATTTAATCATAAAATATGTTCATAAGCTGGAGATATAAATAAGAGTGGTAAAACAAACAAATAAAAATAAATTACCTGCTTGGTATCATCTGAAATTCTGGAATTGGCGAAACTAATGCAGGAGCAATACAGGGCCACCCAAGCGCACCATTTCAGACGCATCATCAAACCGCACATGCTGAAAATCATCCCTAAAACAACGAGAAGAGACATTAATCGCCCATCGCAAACGACTGAATAAGATTATTGGGATTTATTTTCAAGCCTTGATGCTCCATATCGTATGGATAATAATAGTAATAATAATTTTATGTTCGATAAAAGTTAAATGAAGAGATATGTAAATATAACCGAAGCATTTACGGGGGAAAAGCAACTAAACTAAACTCATAATGACTCATTACAATTATCTGTATCATTATACAATAATAATAACAGAATAGTAGTACTATTTGCTCGAAGAAAGTGTACAGAGACTTCGAATCTTCAATTTATCCAACGCACAGCCATTATTCATCTTTTTCTTTTTTTTTTTTCACTTCTTGCATTTTACAGTAGTATAGGGTGGTATGATACGTTTTGTGCCAATAGAAGTCGTAATTACTTGGTACTTCATTAATTAATTATCTTTATTACATAGTTTCTATCTATAAATATAAGTCCAACTAAATGGTAATTCGTAATAATTTGATTCTACAATAATCGCCATGATCGTAAAAAACAAAACTAAACAAAAAAAAACAAGACGGTAATAACAATAATAATGAATCACTTACTATTATTCACTACGTATAATCTTTGCCTTTGATCTAATAATTTACATAGCTTATATTTGTTTAGTTCTACTAATTAATTATATTAAAAAACAAAAATATTCAACAAATACATTACAAAAAAATAGAGGAAAAAAAAACAAACAGAAACTAATTGCGCAGATCTTTTTTTACAGTGGGTTGTTACGTCGCACCTTTCGTAGCGGTCAGCACTAAACAAACAAACGGGAAACTCGTTACACAAACATTTCATTTAAGTCTAAACCGAATTAATAATAACACAAAATCGTTATAGCTGTTTACGTCCTAGGATGATGAAGAATCACAATAATCGTGATTTATTGTACAAAAATATCAATCGCGTCATTGTTATCAATAATAATTGTTGTTGTAATTTGTTTGCTTTGTTTAATTGTTTGTTCTTTGTTCGCACGTTCCCTAATAAGTTCCCAGTTAAAGTTTCGATTGGTTGTTGCATAAATTAGGTTTCTCAATTACATACATATATCAATTAAAGAGCACATAATCACAGTTTTCAATAGCACCAAATATAACAATTTGGCTTTTATTACTGACATAATATTTTATCAATATATATGAATTTATATATTATATCTTCTATACAATAATTACATAATTTACAGTTCTTTGTTTAACCTTCGTAAAATAATTTCAATAAGTTTTCGTTATTTTAGTGGTACAACAAGCAGCCCTCAGCCGCTTTTGACGCGAGCACGCACGCACATCAATCAACAACGAGCAGTGTCAGGGGGGCAGAAGAATTTTAAGAATTTGAAATGGTGGGCTGGCATTATTAAACCGCATAAAAAACATAAAACACACAACTCATTAAAAACAACAGATGAAATGAAATGAGAAAAAAAAATATGAAAAAAATTATATGATGGTCGACTGAACAAACGACTTCGATAAAATGTGTGAGTTAAATATAAAATATTCTTAAATAGTATCTATACGGACCAATGAAACCGACGAATTATTACGGTTGCTGCTGCGGTTGCTGTTGGGTTTGCAGTTGCGGAGGCTGCGTGGGCTGCTGTACAACCGTTTCCGATTGCTGCTGCTGCTGCGGCTGCTGCTGTTGCGTTGGAACATTGGTGGTCCCGGCGGCGGCAGTGGCAGTACCACCGGAACCACCCTTACCACCCAATTGCTGCTTCAAATGAGCATTTTCAGTCTCCAATTGTTGGATGCGCTCCATCAGTTCGACAATCTTCTCCTTGAGCACCTCCACCTCCTCGCGCACCGTGTACATTAGGTGGCTCTTGACCAGATCCATTGCCTGCTCGATTTTGTTATCGATAGCGTTGACCACGGGATTCGCCTTGGCCGGATCCTCGCCGGTCGCATTCTCGCCACCGTCCGCGCCCGCTTCGGCTCCCTGATCACCCTGTCCCTCCTTGCCCACCGCCTCCACGATGTTGTTCACGCTGGCCACGAACTGCGGATTCGTGTACACATTCGCAGGTATATTCGGATCGTAGCATTGCGGCATCTGTATCTGCTGGAAGTTTATACTTTGATTGGAGTGCGGCAGCGAGGAGGTCGTTAATGTCGTTTGCTGCATCTGCTGCGGTCCGCTCACGTTGCTCAAGGTATTCGGCCCGGCAGGATTATTCATGATCTGCGTGCTGCCCGCCTGCGGATTTATCGTGGCAGGCGCGCTCACTGCACCAGGTACGACCGGCGTGATAATCGCGGTGGTAATTTGCGGTGCGCTACTCTGCGGAACGCTGACGGTCGCCACGACCGGATTTGGTCCCGCGTAAGACGCCTGCTGATTGTAAACGGGCGGCGCATTTTGATTCACCATCGGCTGATTACTGGACACGATCGTCGATTGTAAAATAACATTTTTAGCCACTTGCGTGGGCAAACTACTGGCCACCTGGGTGGACTGTTGCTGTTGTTGTTGTTGTTGTTGCTGCTGTTGCTGTTGGTCGTTGGGAGCGGCGGCGGGAAAGGCATGTCCGTTGACCATAGGCTGCGCGCCGGATGGAGGTCCCGCGTACGTCTGACTCTGCTGAAAATTGGCCGGCAGGTTCTGCATCGTCTGCGACGTCGGAACGAAAGCACTTGTTTGGGTTTGCACGAGGTTCGACGGCACGTACTGAACATTCGAATAGGTGGTGTATGCGCCGGCACTATTCGGCGCCACATTCGGCGGAAAGAACTGTTGCTGATTAGCACTGATAAACTGCGGCTGCATACTGTTCGCTTGCATCGGCTGCATCGACTGCATGCCGGACACGTTCTGCGTCGGATAAAAGTACTGCGATTGCGGCACCATTTGCGGCGCCACGTTCTGATGGTAAAACTGCGGCTGATTGGAGAACGCGCTCTGCACAAGCATCTGCTGGAAGTGCTGCTGAGGCAGGCTCTGCGTCTGCATGTAGACGGCATTGCCGGCGCCGCCCTGCATCTGCATATTCGTTTGCGATTGCGACGTCTTCGACTGCGTGGTGGCCGGCGGCGGATTCTCGTCCACGTAGTCCATGCATTTCCAGCGGCCGCGTCGGAACGGCTCCAGACTGGCTATCTTGACCACCTTGAAGCGATCGTTGCGGCTCGGCGTCGAGTGCATGTCTTTGCTGTCCAGCCCGTCACTGTTTGCCTGCGTCTCGACGATCGTGTCGACGGTCGATGCGATCACTGTGTCCGCCGGCGCCTCGTTACTTATTATAGCAACGCCATATTGAGGACTTGTGGGTATCACGTTCGTACCATTCGACGTCTGTACGGTCATTTCTTGCGTGGAAGCGTCTTCAGAGTGCTGCGCCGGTTCGCTTAATTTTTCTATGCCTTCTGCATTTGCCGTGGCCGAATCTGGACCTACGGAATGCAACTATTAGAGAATGGTTTAGCATTTTTTTTTGTTTTGTTTTTTAATTCTAAAACGAATACCCACTCGGCCCTCAATATAGCTTACTCAATTATGCATGTAAAAAACTTTCAAATGGGACTTCTTTGTGCTCCAAGCTCCACAACAGTAAACCACTTGGTGTTCACTATTGTGACATGGAATTAATTAACGCCAATTGCATGTGCTACTTTAAAATGAGCAACTAACTGTACAGACTGCTGCACACAACTCTAATACTCTATTCTTTATTGCTTCCATAAACATTTGCATATTAATTTCACTGATAGCTCATGTTCAATGTCAATCAAATTGTGTGGTGGGTGCAATTTATTTACAACACAAAAATATACATTTCTTCATGAAGTTAACTCAAAACAATGATGTCCCACTTAATGCCAAGCAAAAACAGTGAGCACCATGAACAAATAGAGCACTCACCAAGAATGTTCATGTAGTCTGGAGTGAGGTCCTCTGCGGGTGGATTACCATTCACTTGTGGTTGCTTAAATCTCTCCACCTTCTCCGGTCGCCTCGGGTCCACATTGCTTGGAATCATGACGAACTCTACGTAACGAAAATGCATTTATTCGATTAAAAGATTAACAGCAGCGAAAATAAATAAGGTAAATGACATAAAAATAGACTAGGGAGAGAAAAAAAAGTATGTGGTGGATGTGATGTCAACAAAAACATCACGAATTGTGACTATCCATGACCCACGACCTACCCATCTAATTAAACACCGATTTCGCGCAATTTCAGCGGTAATCCTAAAGTAATTTCCATCTTTTTCAGCAATACTTACAGCCTTTGATATGAATCACAATGGCGACACACTAATTCACGGTGAAATGAATGTGATGACAACTTTTACGTCAACCGAGTCCAATTGAAGCCCGTTTAACTGACCTATTGCTTCGACTGGATTCCAATTGTTGCGCTATTTTCTCCAAATCGGACCTTTTAATAATTACTCTATTTTGCGGATAACTTGCAAAAATTCACTTGATGAATATCACTTGACAGATCTGACGATCATTTCGAATCGGCTTCCATCGGAATTACAAATTCCTACCACCTTTTCCTCTTTTTCACCATTGCCTAAGTTGGTTTAGGATTTTTATTTTTCCACGATTCCAGTGGTTCTTATTTAAATGAATTAGCAATTAAAACTTGCTGGTAATTATGACCTTTTGTACTCTCCTAGTAGTTAACAGGATACTGAATGTGGTAACGATTGGAAAACGAAAGCAAAGCGGATTAAAATTTTAAGCGCAAGAAATTTTCCAATTTTTTTAAAATTTAATTTCTTTTAACTGAAAAATAAATAACTTATTGAATCACAGATATTTTTATTGGTAGTTATTATTGAACTTATTATATCACTTGTACTTCTAACCTCAATACCATTAAATGCAATTTATTCGGTAATTTATTATTAAGCGAACGATAAGAAATAAAAACGCAATAGTAATTTAGTAATTTAATTTATCACTTACAAAAAGCGTCTTACAGAAATAGTAAAATATGGAGGAAAAGAAGACAGACACATCCTATGATGTGGAAAACTTGTTTCAAATGTACTGTGATTTTATGAATCGCAATAACAAAGGAGCACAGGTATTTTGCAACACATTAAAAAAATAAACAGAAAAAATAAAATAATAATTTCAGATAGGTGTCTATTCACTAGCAGTCTTAGGAGTTGCTGTTGCAATGCATCGAGTTAAACCAGTAAGCCATCAAATTTATTATTAAATTAAAACAAAAGACTAACAGTAAAAATTTTCAGTTTACAAAGTTTTATAAATCTTCACAAATTCCAAATTCCTACATTAAAAAACGAATTGAGATAACAGGTACAGTTGAAAGGATTGAACCAAGAAACACAACATTGCTGTTTGACCACAAACCACTTTTACCATCACCATTTGCTTCAAACCACTTGCTGCCTGTTAAAATTGCCAATGTCCAAGTGAATGCCTTAGGAATGAACTGGTTGCAAACCATTGTAGCAGGCAATGAGGTTGTTGTTGTGCCTCTTAACAAACAACCCAATTATTTGCTATCAGAAGTTTTTGTTGTCCAAAAAGAAAAGGTAATGACATTTTGCAAAAAAATTAAAACAAAATTTACTTTATTACAATTTCCGTGTGCAGGATTCAAAGAAAGTCAACTTGTTGAGTGTTGGAGAAACCCTAATGTACATTGGATTCGGAAAATTCGAACCGGAGCCCCCAAAAGTGAACGATATAATGCACAAAAGATACATTGACCAACTGAAGTATGCTGAAGAAAAGGCCAGAAAGAGGGAACTTGGTATCCAGTATTATACAGAGCCCATTCTTAAGTATTCAGTACTCTTCATCCAGTCTTTGGCTTTCGTCACTTGGAGAATTATCAGAAGGACTGTGAGGTTCTTGCAAAAGAAACTAATGCAACAGTGGCAGCAGAAAAAGATAGCCACCACTTAAAATATTGGATAATCAGAAGATTTGTTACATTAACATTATAATTATTAAGCGTTAAAGGATTTATTCATTAACTATTTAGTAGGTTTAACTTTTTATTCCCTTAGTGGTGCCATTGTTGCTAATAAAATCTAGTAATTACACTTTTTTATACATTTAATGATGTTCTTCAGCTTCCCGGCGACGTATCTCGGCCCACTTCGCGACGTTCTCAGGGGAATTGGCCAGGTTGCTGATCTTTTTAAAGATCGGTATGCTGATCAGGATGCCAACGGCATAGTACTTCCAGATCCATTGCTTTGTGAAGTAGAACTTCCATGGAAACTGAACGATTTTCGCCGTGTGAGTGTAGGGATATTTCATGGGCCTGCCGGGGACGGCTGCTGCAGCTTTATCGGCCATTTTCACTAAAAATTATTATACTTTGTTAGTGGAAACATAAATTATAAGGATAGTTAGAATTTAAAGTTAAATAATTTTTAATAAATTTGAGGTTAGGTTATGTAATATTCTCTTTTATGAAAGTTTTAAGAGATTTACAAGGGTTTTGTTTAATGTTTGGGGGTATAAGTTAAAGAAGCATAAGTGCTTTAGGTTTTAACAGTTAAATTGTTGCAGAAAACATACCAAGAGTTGAAAATTTCACGAAAAATTTAGTACAATCTTCCTTAGATCCAAAGGCGACTAGACCCACTAGGCCTAGCTTGCTGGTGGCGCTATCTGTCGGTCACCTTTTATTCTATTTACTTATTTATTTGGTTTTGTTTTATTAACATTTTAAGATTTATTTTGTTTTTAAAATAAAGAAGAAATTAAAAAGTGACTACTGCTGCTGAAAGAGAGCTTATGAAATAAAATTGATCTCTTTATATTCTTCTGGACACTTTTCAGATTGCATATTGCAACTGTATTCTGAAATGTAGTTTTTTAAAACAAAATCAGAAAAACTCAGTATTTAAGACCTAATATTTATTGTTAACAACACTTTTAAAACAAACATAACAAATGAAAGTAGTCTATTGCAATTTACTAATTCACAGGATAAGGGAAATGAAATTTGGAAGGACATTAAATGCAACAAATGAATTTGTAACACAGTTAACCATTAATCACATTTGAAAATACTAGATATGCTCTCTTAAACACTCAGTGATGAACGACTATTTGCCCAAAATTGATGTCCAGACACTACCAATGTAACCAAGTATAAGCAAGCTGCGATCCAACAATTGAAAGCATTCTGTAACACAAATAATTAAGTTTATCTTACAAGTACTACATGGAAAACGCCTTACTTGTGTGTAACCCATATCCACTGCACTGTAAAATTCATCTGCTGTTTTGAACTCCTTTCCTAAACCGGGTAAATCTTCAGCCAGAGCAACAGAATGTACATAATAGAAGATTCCCATGAAGGACTGTAAATGTGAATGGAATTTTTAGGAGCATTTTTACAGAGATTCTTGTACTTACCAATTGGATGATTCCCCATACACTCATAATTACCCCACAGAGGGAAAGTTTTGGGCCACAGATTGGCATTTTGTGGAAAATGTTGTACTTTTTGAAGAGGGCTAAAATTTGACGAAAAAGTCTCCACCGCCTATCATATGATTAACGAGTTGTTTGCGCCGGCGCGTGTTTCTTGCGAGTGACTTTGCGTCATTTCAGCGCATGCGTATTTACAGGTCTCTTTTCTAACCAACTAACCTGGCTTCCTCATACGGAATTTTTTCAAACTAAGTTTGCGAGTGATGAGTGATATCTGTAATTGTGACAAAAGTCAGCCAATTGTTTTCTTCAACGTCAGCTTTCAATTTTTATTTGTTTGCCATTGGTGATTGGTGCAAAGGGGCAATCAGAAGTTGTTTGTCATCGAAAGAAAGCTACTGGAAGCACGTTGAGGTTTGCTTGATTCACTTATCGGCTTATTATAGAAAACAATAATAAGAAAAACAGTTGGTTTCAATCAGTTTTCACATAGTAACTAAAGAGACAGAGGTTTGTATTCAATCAACTTGCTTAGAACAAATCCATAAAGAATAAATCAATATATTTTTAGGATTATCAAAAAATGTCTGACTTTTCTGATTGGTACAATAGAATACCAAGATTTACTCGATACTGGCTCACTGGGTGTGTTCTGTTTACACTACTAGGTCGATTCAATATCATCAGTCCATACAGCTTAGTTCTTTATTATGAGCCATTAAAAAACTACCAGTTATGGAGACTAATTACATGTGTTTTCTACTATCCACTGAATCCATCCACTGGATTCCATTTTTTAATTAATTTATACTTCCTTTACAACTACTCAAATCGACTAGAAACTGGGCAGTTTCTTGGAAAGCCAGCAGATTACTTATTTATGTTAATTTTCATTTGGATTAGTTGTGTTTCAATAGCACTCTTTATGAATTTACCTGTAAGTATTCCCTTTAAAATGTAAAATTAGTAATGACAATGCATTTCTTCAAATGTATGTTTTTTTTTTATGTTTCAGTTCCTGTTGGATCCAATGGTCTTATCAGTTTTGTACATTTGGTGTCAATTGAATAAGGAAGTAATTGTAAACTTTTGGTTTGGATCACAGTTCAAAGCGATGTATTTGCCCTGGGTTTTGTTGGCATTTAATATGGTTATCAATGGTGGAGGCCTGGGGGAGATTCTGGGGATCATAGTGGGCCACTTGTATTATTTCATCATGTTCGTTCATCCATCACAAGGGGGGCAACAAATAATATCCACTCCTTCAATACTAAAGCAGTGGTTTCCCTACACCACTGGAGGAGTTTATGGTTTTGGAGGGGCTGCACAAAGACCGGCCAGTAACACGGAACCAAGTACTACTAGAAGAAGAAATTGGGGTACTGGTCATGTTTTGGGTGGCAATTAATTAATGTGTTTCATTATTTTGTTATTTCTTATTTAATAAAGTAAGTTTAGTTGCGATTTTTAACATTTATCTTAAGAAATTTTAATCTTTAGACTCAGTTTTTGCAATTTTCTGACTTTTTGGAATTAATTATCTAAGTTTTATTGTTCTAGCATCAATAGAGAGGTAATTAAAGTTTTTATTTGCTGAATATATTTTATTTTGTTGATTTTTATTGGGAAAAATTAAAAAAAAGGAGACCATTCCGCCTATTTTAAATTTTTATATAAAGAGTTGCAAAGCGCCATCTAATTGTTTAATTAATAAGCAGTTTTCTTAAATAAAGTGAGGTTAGTCATTTGAATATGAACGAAAAATAATAACTAATTTTTTAAAAACATAATATTGCTTGCTAATTATTACAACAGATATGCTTTCAACGTTAAAGTGTTCTCTGTACTCTTCAAATTCTATAAGGTATATTTTAAAACTATTATTTCTTATTTGGGTTAAGTTGCATAATGAAAAATTTAAATATTAATTCTCTTTAATTGGCATTTCATTTGTTTCAGATTAAGATTGGGTTTATTTGCAAAGCAATACACTTATTTTAAACAAAGTGCATTCAAAGTTATTACCTCAACTCCAAAAAAACCTCCAATTTATCATGTAAAACTTGTAAACTTAATTGGTCTTTCAATCAGTGGTGGAGTACTGTATAAAACACTAAATCAACATGCTCTTTGTAAAGCCAGCAATGCTAATAGATTGGCTGGATTTAGAAAAGGATCAGAACAGAATGTACATTTTAACTGGAAAATGTTATGGTATTATTTGAAGCCTTATTTAAATTATTTCCTACTAGCCATTGCTGTAATTCACACAGAAATTTAACTTTGAAAAATGTATTCTGAAAATTTTGCTTTTAGGGAGCTTTGATTGTAGCATTGCTCAACATTGAAATACCGCATCTGATGGGCAATGTAATAAACATTGTGACCAAGTTTACAGATTCCAAAGACTCTGAGGCATTTCTGAATCAAATGAAGGGTCCTTCATTAAAATTGATTGCAATGTACATTGGGCAGTCTTTCTTCACCTTCTTTTACATTTTCGCCTTGAGCGAAATGGCCGAGAGAATGGCGTTTGATATGAAAAAAGACCTTTTCAGTTCCATTATCAAGCAAGACATTGAGTTCTTTGATGAGCACAGGACTGGGGAAATAATCAACAGGTGATTTTCACTTTTAATTGCTCTCTCGAGAGAGAGAAATTTAACCGACTGCGTTTTGAAGGCTTACCAGTGATATTCAGGAATTCAAGCATAGTTTTAAGCAAATCATATCGGGGGGTCTTAGGGCTTCCACGCAAATTATTGGTTCTTCAATATCTCTTGTGCTTATTTCCCCCCAGATGACTTTCATGACACTGCTGTGTGTGCCCACCGTGATTGCAGTGGGGACCGCTTTCGGAGCTATTTTGCGGAAAACTTCCAGGAGAGCCCAATTGCAAAATGAGAAAGCTGTGGCTGTTGCGGATGAAGCTGTGGCTAATATTCGAACAGTTCGCGCTTTTGCCATGGAGGATGCCGAGCAAAAGTTGTACGAAAGCGAGGCTTTCGATGCGATGATTTTAAACGAAAAATTGGGCTTCGGAATTGCTTTCTTTCAAGCTGGGACTAATTTATTTTTGAATGGGTAAGTTTTTTTTTAATTTATGTTTATACAGAGTGGTCCTTTTTTTTTTCTCCACAGTTGTATAAAGATCATACGACGACAATTAAATTATTATTTTTTCATATAGTACAAGGGGTAACTTGTTTCAAAAATGTTACTCAAAGATGGGTTTTTTAATGGATTATTATACGTTTTAGATGTTTTACTGCGGAAATATTTTAAACTTTCAAGTAAGCTATATTTTTGAAATGTTCAGTAAAGCATTTTATCCATGAAACGAGTTGAGGGTAGTTATTTCAAGATGATGGAATTTACGGTTATACCGGAAATCATTTCCAACTTTATTATTTTTAATGGAACTCTATATTATTATTTTATTTTTAAATAGGCCTTAAAACAAAAATCATTTTGGTACCATTTTTTTTAATTGTCAAAATGGAAAAATTTCAGTGACATCTTTCTAAGCTCGTAACTTATAATACAACGAACGCAACGAACCAAAAGTAATAATTTTTGCTCAGATTATAGGGCAATTAATAAATAAATAAAATGTTAAATTTTGAAAATTATATTGCTTAGAATTAACAAAAACCAAGATGTTTAAAATTATAATTCAAAGTGGGTAAAAAATCTATTTTTCAAATAGTATGGCCTATTCTTTATAATTCCAATTGATAGAGAAAAAATATTGTAAAAATAATAAACTTGTTATGTTCCATACTTAATTTTTTTTTAACAATTTAATTTTTAAATAATTTCCATGTAAAATTATGGCTGAAATACTAGTGGGAAATGCACTGCCCACTGTCCCTGTATATCAAATCCATATTTTTTTTAATTAAATTGTCTAAAAGCAATTAGATTTTGGTTATTATATTTTGTCCTCTATCGATTAGTGAAATAAAAATTGTTCCATTCCATTTGAAATAAAAATCTTTTTGCTAATTATGAATTCTTATTTTTAACAAATTGTTTTAAATTTATATAAATTATTAATTTGTGAATTTAATAATTGTAACAGGTTTAAGTAATGTTAATATTAAAACTATAATTTGGGCAAAAAATATTAATATTGGTTTATTGTTTTGAATGTTACGATCTTAGAAAAATGTTGGTCATTTAAATTATAAAAGTAACATCGTCTCATGGATAAAATGAAAATTTTAAATATCTAGCTTAGAAGTAAAAAAATATTTTTAAATCCTGTAAATAGTATAAATTAGATTTAAAATCTTAAAAAGAAGTAAAAAGGAAAAAGAAAAAATAATAACTTTAAATTTAAGTTATAAATTTGTTTAAAAATATGTTATCTGAAATATTCAATTTGCATTTAGCATAGTTTTGGCCACTGTCCACATGGGAGGATACTTATTAAGCAGCAATCAGCTCAGTCCTGGCCAATTAATGGCTTATCTTATGGCCACTCAAACCATACAACGCTCCATGGGACAGTTATCTTTACTGTTCGGATCAGTAGTCAGAGGATTAGCAGCCGGCGGTCGCGTTTTTGAAGTAATCATTTCCTACAAAATAATTCAATATAAAACTGCAATGCAACATTAATATCAATTTCAGTACATCAATACGGAACCAAAGAAAAAACTAACAGGTGGCTTAACAATTCCCTATCATTCGCTGATCGGAGATTTGGAATTCCAAGACGTTTGTTTTGCGTATCCCTCGCGAAGGGAAAACATGGTCCTGGAAGATTTCAACTTGAAAATTCCGGCTGGCAAAACGGTTGCCATCGTGGGTTCATCCGGAAATGGAAAGTCCACTCTAGTGGCTCTCCTGGAAGGCTTCTATACTCTCACCAGCGGTTCGATAACTCTCGATGGCCGCGATATAACAACTTTGGATCCCAGTTGGCTAAGACAAAGAGTTCTGGGTTTAATCAGCCAAGAACCCATTTTGTTTGGAACTACAATCATGGAAAATATTCGATATGGCAAACCAGGAGCTAGCGATGCGGAAGTTCTGGCTGCTGCTAAAATGGCCAATGCCCACGACTTTATTATGAGCTTTCCTGATGGTTACAGTACTTTAGTGGGCGAAAGAGGAGCTTCTTTGTCGGGTGGACAGAAACAAAGGGTTGCTATTGCTAGAGCCCTTTTGAAGAAACCCACAGTTTTAATTTTAGATGAAGCTACCAGGTTTGTTATTAATTGTTTTATTTTTTTCTATATTTTTTAAGTTTTTTTGTTAAAATAAAAAAAAATGCTTTAGTGCTCTGGATGCTGAATCCGAAAACATAGTGCAACACGCACTGGATCAAGCATGCGAAGGGCGAACTGTAATTGTTGTAGCCCATAGATTGTCCACTGTTAGAAATGCTGATTTAATTGTCGTTTTACACAAAGGAAAAGTGGTAGAGGTACGTTGAATTTTCCATTAATGTATTTAATTTTATATGTTTTGATGTTAATTGGTAATTAATATTTCAGATGGGAACGGACGAATCCTTGAAAAAATTAAAAGGGCATTATTATGCCTTAACTTATGCCCAAAGTCTTGGGACAAATTAAATTTAGTTATTCTCTACTACAGTCTACAGAGAAAATGTTGTTGATAAATTTATACCCATTTTAAAGATTTTTTTGCATGTTAAATCAATTTAAGATTCTTTTGCTGCAATTTTTATTAAAATCGATTGAAATATTTATAATAATAATAGCTCCCAGACACACAAAATGTGTAGAACCTGTATAAAAAAGAAAAATTATACTGGGTATTACACTTTCCAGGGGATCGTAGGGAATTATACGAAAAAATTAACTTCATTTTTTTCGTGTTGACAATTATAATTTTTCTAAACGTTAAAATCCTTGGGCGGTAGTATTCGATGAGGAGTATCTTTTAGCACTTTTTGGAGCTATAAATTTCTAGTTTTTATGCAGCAACCCTTTCAAATTTTAAATTTCGCGCTCTCGTGTAACTATGGTAATAGTTGTTTGACAACCCTTAAAAGTTGACCAACTAAATATTCTGGATGCTGCTGTTCATTGTCGTAATATATATATTTTTTTTAATATAGTAAATTTAAATCTTGTGATTAATTAATTTTGCCCACGAAATTTTGCCCACGAAGATCTACGTGATAAAGGTTTATAATCATCGATATTAATTTATGCTTTGTGTTATGCTTTTTTTGTTTTAATATAACAAATAACATCCACAATATTTAGCTGGGCTCCCATTGGCTGCTATTCACAAATTAAAACTTAGAGCGCGAAATTCAAAATTGTCGTTTTTAAGGGGCGGCTGCATAAAATGAAGTTATGCTAGGTGCTTAAAAAAATGTTTAAAGATAGTCTTCATTGAATACTACACTTAAACTTTATCGTTTCGAAAAAAAGTATAATAGGGAGCAGGAAGAAAAAATTTTTAATTTTCCATGTAAGTAACTCCCTAGGACCGCACCGGAAGTGCAATACTCTGTATGCAACTTTATTAACACATTGGTGTTGATTAGGAAATCCAACCAACAATTACCGGTTTCTTTGAAAAAAAAAAAGGCCATAAAATCCTTTCTAAACCAATCAGCTCATTTGATTAACAGTACTATTTTGCATCTAAAATACCAACAATAAAAATAGCTTTAAAGAAGAGCTTTAAATCATAATAAAAAGCGAATAAATAGTTTCGTGAGTGTCATATGCATTCGTGTCCTGTCAGTGATTCTGACACTTGTTTCATTGAAAATTAGTCGAAAGGGGAAAGGGGCAGCCCATTCCATACACGGCATACACGCATCGAAGAACTGCGATTGAATTCGAGAGTGAATGGCTACGTATGTATGAAAGCTGCCAAAATTTCTTCTGTTCCGGTGGGAAAGTGTGTGTAGTTAGTGTTTAGCCGTAGTGTGATATTAATCAACCGAAAGTGTCTTTCTGCACCGCGCCACTCACTGCTAGAGCGATCGAAAAGAACACAACAGAGAGTCCGGCTGTTCGTAGTAGTAATAATACACGCGAAAACCCGTCATCATCTGATTTCGTAGAAAGGAAAGACCACGACGACTACGATGGCAAAGACGTACGATTACTTGTTCAAATTGTTACTGATCGGCGATTCGGGTGTTGGAAAGACGTGCGTTTTATTCCGTTTCTCCGAGGATGCATTTAACACCACATTCATATCTACGATAGGTGAGTGGCGATTTCTTTTGCACCGAGAGAATCTGTTCTTAGATTCGCAAATACTTGAAGATTGAGTCAATGCTTCAAGTACTATGAATCAACCAGTTTTTTTTTTTGCTTTTTTGTTTGTTTTGGATGATGTACATTTGTGCATTACTTAATTAAACCAGAATTTAATTAATTGCCGTTTTTGTGTATAATGCGGTCAGCATATGCAGATTGCAAATTGTTTTTTATTAGCAATCTTAATTGAGGAACCACACCTATAAAATTTGTTTTATTTCAAGTTTTGTTTTGCGTTTTGCAGGAATTGACTTCAAGATTCGAACCATTGAGCTGGATGGCAAAAAGATTAAGCTGCAAATATGGTGAGAGTTACAAAAGTTGTGTGTTTGCATTTGCAGTGGCTTAAAATGGATGTTTTGCAGGGACACAGCTGGGCAGGAGAGGTTTCGTACAATTACCACAGCCTATTATCGGGGAGCAATGGGCATTATGCTAGTGTATGACATTACAAATGAGAAGAGTTTTGAGAACATCAAAAACTGGATACGGAATATAGAGGAGAATGCGTCGGCCGATGTAGAAAAAATGCTGTTAGGAAATAAATGTGAATTGGAGGAGAAGCGGCAAGTCACAAAGGAGAGAGGTGAACAACTAGCAATAGAATATGGTATTAAATTTATAGAGACAAGTGCAAAGGCCAGCATTAGAGTAGAAGAAGCTTTTTATACATTGGCAAGGGATATTAAAGCCAAAATGGAAAAGAAACTGGTATGTATAATGCAATTTGATAACATTTTCAATGAGGTTTACCTAATGAACTGTTTCTCTTTTTCACTTTTCAATGTTTTTCACTGGGGCAGAAGGTAAATTGTGGTCTTCTTTAAGCATCTTGTAGAATATTTGCAAGTGATTGCTTTGGCTTTGGTGTTTTTGTTTAATTTATTTTGCATGCGTTGCTTAATACTGCAGCAGGATTTATGCAATTTGTTTGGATTTAATAATTAATAACAAACATTTGCAATGATTGGCTTGATAGAAGTGTTTTTAGTTTGGTTGCTTTAGCATTTTTCTAATGAAACCATAACAATTTTCCTTTCTTTTTCATTTTGTGGAATTTTTGTGTAAACGTTCTTTTGCCGTTTTTCTGGTTTTTATTTTATTTGTTGTTTGAAAGAAATTGTAATGAAAGAACAAAATAATTAATAATTATGGAGCAGTTGTCTGATAACACAATTACATTAATCTCCATTGAAATTATTTAAATGTCCGTATAGAAGTAATTTTTACCCAAGATTTATCTCATTATAATAAGTTTTTGCTTTTATTTTTATCAAAATGATATATTTTTTTAAATAGTTTTGAGTTAGGCAAAGACTTTTTTCATTTAAAAGCTTGATTTTTATTTATTTTCTCACATTTTCAAAGAAATTATTATAATCAAAATAAATTTTGTTTTAAAACAATTTCATTATGTGCTTTTGAAGGAAACCAGACTTTAAATACAATTAATTATACTGATTTTAAAACGGAAATTGCATTCTTTTAACGGAATGGCAACCATTTTTGTTTTTGTTTTTAATATTTGCATTTGCATTGCCATTTCTCTATCAATACTTTTCTATTTTCAACCAAAAAGTTGATATTTAAAAAAACTTTGCCCTAAAAAATGTTAACAATTTATTTTAATACAATTAGACATTGCTGTTATTTTTAATGAAACGATAAATATTTTGCATGCTTTCGAAATTGTTTATTATTTTCATTTATTTTATTTTACCATTTCATTGAAAAGGTATTTAAAAACATAGATTTTCCGTTTTAGAGTGTTTCATTAAAAAGTTCTATAATAATATTTTCAAAGTAAACCATGTTAATTTTCTCTCCAAAATTTTCCTCAATTTTCTATTTATTACGCAGATTTTTTTGAAAATAATAATAACTTCATTTAATAGTAGCAAAGATGGCTAAACAAAATCAATAACATTCAATTATAACCAATAATCTTAAAAACTAATTCTTTTTTTTAACAAAATTAACAAAAGAAGTGTCCAAAAAGTTTAGTGATTAAAACAATTGATTTAAAAAGTTATTTTAATTAAGTAATTTATCTTTGATGGAAATATATTTGTTTTATCAAAAAAATTATTTAAATATTATTTTAATTAGTCATTGAATTTATTCCAAATGATCATAAAAAAATTATTTGCTTGTTTTCATTGAAAAAATGATTACTATTATTTTCTCAACATTCGTTGCAAATTTTTTTTCAATCAAAATTGACCCCAATTTTCAACTAAAAAACTTTTTGATATTTTTTTTAAGGAAAAGAACCTTGTACCAACGAGTTACCTATTAAAATTATTGCTTTTTAAAGGTTTTTTAATTGAAAATAAATTTTACTTTAAGTGAAAGATTTTTTTTAACTTCAGTGCTTCTTAATTCAATAAAAAGCACTTTTTAAGCAATAAATATCTAATAATTTTTTTATTAAATAATTAAAGATAACGAGACGTCCAAAATGTAACAAATGACAAATATAGAATTTACTTAATTTACTTCTCACGGAAATTGTGAATTAATTATTTTAGTTGGAAAATCATTTATTGATTTGTTTATTTTCCTTCATTTTAACGACTCGAAATTATTACCATTTGAGTATTTACGATTTCAGTCAGTTCTGTTTATTTTTGATGCGCAAATATTTTTACAAACTAAATAATATTATTAAATGCGAATTTTAGTTTGTTGAAAGAAAAACGACTTATTAAACAGAAACAAAATAATTATAAATATCAAATTTAATTTAAATACTTAACTAATGTTTAAAGTTAAAAAAAAAGATATTCTTTTGAGAAATTTGCAACGCAATGCGAAAATTAATATAATTTGCAATGAAGAATTCCAAGAAAATATTAAATGATCCGCAATTTGAATGGAAGCGTCCATCATCCATGCGTACTTCCAGGATATCCACGGCAAAAAAAGCATGCTTGAACTTTACACACAAAGTCACAGTAATCATTCAGTGTAATTGTTGTTTTGATGCAATGCAACGGCTACTTTTTATTTGCGAAAACATGGAATGCATTTTAGCAAATTAAATGCACAAAAATAGCATCAGTAGAATGAAATTTGGACGCTTTTTTAGTTAATTTCTAATTACTTATTTTCTTGAATGTATGAGAATTGCAATTTTAAATATGTTTTGCTGTTGCTTAGGAGGCGAGCAATCCACCTAAAGGAGGACACCAGTTGAAAGCGGCGGAACCGCAAAGGAAACCGACGAACTGGCTGTCGCGTTGCATTCTGCTCTGACTGATTGGAGACGATTCGCAACGCAAACTCTAAGTTAATAACATCAGCTGGGTAAGAATTCCAGAATATACTACTATTCCACTATTCGTCAAGACAAACGGAAACTTTCGAAAAAAAAAAAAAATAGAAATAAAAAACAAATACTACAAGACAAAGAAGGACTCATTTTTGTAATAATCTGTATGAGAGGAGGAGCATTGAAAAAAGTTCCGCGTACCAGGGATAATTATTAGTTTTCGAAGGGAAAATTTCGATGTAATATACCTTTTTGTACGACGCTTTTTGCGTTACTGTTCTATAACGTAGTAATATTTATATTATTATTATTATCATTATACATAAACAACGACAAATAAGGTATGTTATGTGTTGTCGGTAAATACTAAATATTTTTTACTTTATGAAATAATTTAATTAGCTGTGCTTTCATTCTTTTGTTTCTTTCGTTTTGTTTGTTTATTTTGTTTTGTTTTTAAGAGAACTGAAAACTTAGGGAGGTTTGGTTATTTCAATTTTCATTGGTCGTAAATGTTTTTTCACTTCATTCAATTTTTTTTGCACTTTGTATTATTTATAATTATGTAATGCGGCGTTTTTTATTCGGTGACCATATTCGTTTAGCGTTAGGGGTGGTTAAAATAATTAACTATTATTATTATTATTGAAAACAGTTGTTTTACACATTTTAAGTTCTTGTAATGTTTATAATTCGGTCGATTAACGATGCCTGTCCACTTTGTGAATCAGTTGAATTTACAGTTTGTAAATATAGTTGACGAATGTGTCATGGTTGTGTGTGGATGGAATAAAGTGGTTTGAGATGCTCCGAAGATGCGAAAACGCGACCTAACAATCTCTCATCTTTTTAGGATATTGATTAACTATTATTTTTTTTAAATTAAATTATTATTACTATTATTATTGTATAACGAAGAGCATTTCGACTGTGTGTACGTTTCGCTATTACTACTAAATAAACACAAAATTTACAATAAACTTAAAAAATGGACGATCGATGGAATGAAAATAAAAATAAAATAAAAAACTCTGCACATTCATGGTACTTGAAGCAATTTCAATAAAAATTATAATGATGATTATACTTACATTTGTTATGTATGTGTATAAATTACGTATTTATAATTATTAATGAAATAAAACAAAAAATCAGTTTCTTGTGTCGTCTTGTACGTAATTATCGCGAAAGTACTTTTCTTTTTTCTTTTTAACATTGATAACATTCTTTTTCTATTTCAACTTTAATGGCTTTTAATTAACGATATATTATATTTTGAGAATGGTTGTCAATTATTATTAATAATAATAAAATAAAATATATGGCTGTACTTTTATAAAGCTCACTTTTTTACTTTTATACCGGGTGTTCTCTGTTTGAATGGTCTGAACTTCGGTGCTATGGTAGCAACAAAAAAAAATAATAAAACGACAACTTACAAACCTGGGTCGCCATGAACATTTTTTTTTTAGAAAAATGTTTTCAATTTATTTTCAACTTTTCATTAGTAAATTATTTCTACTTTTTAATTAGTAATTGAAACGCCATCAATTACTTATTAAAAACAAAATTGATTGAAAACACTTTTAATTAAACAGCTTTCAAAAACCAGTTGTTAAATTAATAAAACAAAAGCATGTAATAAATTGATTTATTTTTTGTACTAAAAAAAGGAAACTTGTACCTTGTACCGGGTTAACGATTCCATAGAAACATCATTTACAATTTGAATATAGCTAAAGGATTATTGTATAAATCTATAAAACTTAATTTTTGCATCTAATTTTTGCAACTATTAGATGACGTAGATGACATTTTCCTCTGCAGTTTCTCTTGAGAAGCTGCGTGATCCTTCTCGCTCACCAAAGTAGTCTTAAAGCGATTGCTGCTGGAGGTGCCAACAGTGGTTTCGATCAACGAATGACTTCTTTGGCACTTGTCCTCTTGCATTCTCCTTGATTCGTCTAATTTGTGCGGCGACGTGGCGTAACTGGCACGTCTTTGATCGTAAGCAGCGGAGCTCGCTTTTGATGTACTTTCGTATTGTTTTCTGGCCTTTTCCATCTCTTTCGTCATGCGATTAATATGCGATGAGGGCGATATGGCTAATAGATCGATGTCCTCGGTGACGGTCACATCGCAATCGGCATTTATGGCTGTTGCTTCGTTGAGATCAAAGTCGACTTCCGAGCCGCACGAAACGGGCGTTATGTCGCCGGCTTCTTCTACAATGATTGCTTATTGTTTATAAATTGTTTAATTATTTAAAAAAATGTTTTCTTAAATTTGTAATAATAAATATTTTTTTGGGGAAGTAATATTTTTAAATTATAATTAAAAAAGGTTTAGAAACTGACCATTCATTTTTTGAATACTGGTATAGAGTTCTGAAAATTCAATAGAACCAGGACCCGGTTTTTTGGATACGTCAAGCAACAAATCAACATTTTCTAAATTGTGGCAACTCAAAATTCCCGGCACATTTGGGAAAATATGAGTCATGGCTCCTATCAACCTAAAATAAACCACTAATAAATTTGAATCTACAAGTATCTTTTCACGCACCCATCGCCACTAATAATACTTGAAGACATTTCGCTGCTTTCCTTGGAATTTGGATCAGACAATCCAGGCGAAGAAGGACCACTACTGCTGGACATATAACTAGGTGGACCACTCCAACCAACACCTAATACCAAAAACATCACTTGTAAGTAATGCAATTGTACGTACCCTCAATTTGGACATACTACTGTTGGGTGACTGTAGCCTCAAAGGATTACCAGCGGAAGCTAGGAGTGGCACATTGGTGTTATTGGTTGGCGCCGGTAATAAGCCACCTCCGCCGTCCGTTGGTGTCGGCAGAGGGGTACTAGGATATTTCGGCGGCGTGGAAGAAGGTGTCCTAAACAACGGGGCAGACGTCATGTGATCCAAAAAGGTGTCCAATTGCCTGAGCGACAACGCATTGTGCAGCGTTTCCAAAGGCCTGATAGGAGGAACACCTCCAAAACCCTCAATTGCTGAAATCGGCCAACCAATACAGATTACATTTGGATCCTTTGCACGGACTATTGTGATGGTACCTGATGTACTGACGGTATTGGAGATCATATCCCTTAGATTGGGCGCGCTAGAACTGCCGGAAATGACGGCGGTAGAGAAAAGAGAATTGGTACTGCCGCCGGCGGCTTTCTTGAAGGCAATCGGTCCTCCGAACCCGAACCCTAGCATCTTGAAATAGCTCATCTGTCCGGCGATACTGTGCCGATGGCGTCTAGTGGGTAACACCGCACCTCCAGCTCCGACTGAATCTAGATTGGACATAACGGATGTGACGGTTGTAGAGGTGGGTTGCGACAGGGACCTTTGAGTGGACTTCGGATGCGACGAGAAGAAGGACAGCAGATTGGTGGGTTTTGGGTTCGTGCAACAGCGACATAAGCAGGTGCACAATTGCCGCGACGTTACATTACGAATGGGATCTTTACGATCGGATGCGGGGTACGGATAGAAACTAAACGGGTACACGCTTGTTTCCGCCGGGGACAATCTGTTATCGCGCTCTTCGTCCTCATCGTAAATAGTATTGCTCAGAATTGCTTTGTTTAGTCGTTCCAGTAAAAGCGCATTTGTGGTTTCGCGTTCCGTAATGTTAGGATCCGAATAAGATCTATGATGTGGAAATAATTCGCGTTTCAGTTTTCCACTATTAACTACATCCGTTTTACGTTTGCGAGGCTCTTCTGCTGTATCTTTCGAGTCGTTTTCGGTTTCCGTTACGAATTCGGTCAAGTTTAATCTGTTTAACGGTAACTCATTAGTGGAACTTTCAGATTTTCCGACTTCCCAGCAAGGATCTGGTCTGAATCGCAAATCGGATAATGGACACTCGTTAGTCGGCGACTTGGAGCGTCCTTTAAACGTCGGCGATGTCACTTCCAAGCCGCCAGAATCGTAATCAAAACTACCGGAAATGGGGCTCAATTGAAGCGGTTGATTTTGCAAGAGACGCGACGCGCTCGATATCGGTGTGTAGGTGAAATTCTGCACGGTGTTCGTAAAGTCGCAATCGTAAAGAAGTTTGATCGGTATTTTTTTCGTACTGTTTGTCGCCGGCAAACAACATTCACCTGGGGTTTCGGGGGAAGTTAGGAAAAGCATGCGACAATAAGTGCACAAAGAGGTCACAGTGCCAAGTAATTATTGTAACAATAAGAAGGACGTAGGGTGTTATAAAGAAAGGAAAAATAAGAGAAAAGAAAGAATCCAATATTACTAATCTTAATCACCCTATATTGTTCATATTTTTTTCTTCTTCTATGCATCAGTAACGAAACTGATTGAAATTGTTTTTTTCAAATGTAAAAATGAACTAAACTGTATATAGTAATTTGAATGTAAATGACATATGAGTAACCAAAACTAACAACTTTACAGTCGCGGTTTTATAACAATGAACTTACTTACATTTCACGTTGCAGAAAATATCGATTAGTTTAATAAAATACATTAAACATGCTCTTCAAATTATAAATTACATGCAATTAACACTAGTATTACACAGCATGCATCTTTTTTTCCCTTTATAAGTAAATATAGAGTGATTAAGTACAAAGACAATTGAAAACAAAAGTAAGAAAACCAAACAGAATCAGCACTTAGTAGTTTTTAGTAGCGGTCCCAAGCTAGCGCCAAATACTTCCCAAATAGTAAATTAGTAATAAATAAAAAGTATTAAACCAAAGCGGCAAATTAAGAGGCTCTGTTAAGGATAATTAGAAAGGATACGGTGTAGATTGGTAGATAATTTAAACACTCCCACAAAATGAGAGTATTTAAATTATCTATATTGTTCGTAACACTATCGCACACGGAATCGCCAAAACAGATGAGCATTCGATGGATGAATCGGCGTCCATTTTTCGGACGCTCACAAAAATCCACAATAATTAATTAGTAGCTTCAATCGACATAATTGGAGTGAATTATAGAAAATATATATTTGTACGTGGTCTGCTCTAAAAGAAAAAACTGCGCAACAATATCAATAAAATATAAGTAATCAAATCAACAACAACAAAAAACTCTTCCAAGAATTCAAGAAGAAACAACTTGAGGTGCCATTTTTAAAGGGGGCAACTGTGTCGGTTGATACATTTAAAAATATTGAAAAGAAATAAAAAGTATGCACGAAAACGGTGGGTGGAGTGTTCGGAAAATGAGAATGAAAAAGCGCGCGTAAATACTTCGGGAACAGACACAAATAGAGAGACAGAAACATCGAAAACTTAGTCAAATAACAATTGTTGGCCATACCTTTACTGTTCATGACAGCGTCCAAACTTTGGCAATGGTGCTTTTTCAGTTGATCAGCTATATGATCAGATCAAGTGTTAAAAGAATAAAAATGCAATGGTATAAGTTTGTCAGAATTGATGGCAGCATGTTTGTTTTGCGTCTTGGAAATAGTACCAAATGAAGTTAACATTTGTGAGAGTGTGCCATTTGCATGCACAACACAAACTACCCCTCGAGTACTTACCCTTCGAATGCTTCTGACCACAAGAGGACTGCGGTTTCGATCCGTAACTTTTCGACACCGGCTCCTGGTCCGGACTTAGAGCTCTCGGTATTTTTATGATTCCGCTCTTTGCCTGCTGCTGTTGTGCCAATTCTTCATTTAGCCGTTGAGCCAAGTGCATCGCTTCATTGCCGCACACGGTATGAGAACCACTGATAAGCGATTTCATTGGAAAATAAATTGGAATTTTATGGATATTCATTTTTACCCTTTTTGAATGGATTCGCAGGAAGGACTTTTCGAGTAATATTCATCAACTTCGTGTGTCTCAGATGGAGTGTGTTCTTGTGACGAAGCTTGGGAATCAGCAGCGTTCTCGTCGTTACTATTGCCGCCTTCTTCATCAATCCTCGGCGAACCTTTATTTGAATTGTCTTCTGGTGGGGTTGCAGTTGCTGATGTATTGTTGCTCTATTCAAGAAAAGAGTAAAGAAATAGTAAAGTTAAAGATCCAAGTTAAAAATTCACTTACGGTATTTTTGCTAGTAGCACTCTCGTTTCTTGAATGTGGCCTAAATCCGGGTCCAGGAGGAAGATTCTTCTGAACGCAACAGTTTACGCCCGGACTGAAATGCAGCTCCACGTGGAACCTGTCTTCGCTGCACGGATCCTTGGTCGGATCCTCGTACAACATTATTACAATCTGCGACATGTAATTCAATTCGGAGACCATCGAAACGTACTCCATTGCCCTGCGCCACTGCTCATCTTTCTTAATCTTCAAATAGAAACAGAACAAGACACGTAAAGCCAGTCGAAACAGGCAGAACCAGAAATCCAAAACCAAGCAACATTATGCCCAACTAAAAACCTAATAGAAACCTAAGTGAAGAGATACTTACATCGACCAATCCTCCGTGTCTCAAGACAGTTATCAAGGAATGAATGTGACTTTCGCTGGTAAAGTACAATCGGGTCCGCACGTGTCTACCAGGGCTGGACACTCCGTGCGAATACCTTGGGTTCAATCGGTTTACTGTTTCTTCACCAGTCTCTTCAATATTTCTCTGCAAATCAGCGCGAATCTTCTTCAATAGTGGCGTGCAAATACCTTGACCAATGGTCAACTTCTCCTGAGACGTCAAGCCGTATTCTTGAGGAATTACTATATCTGCCAAATACTTGGAGTGAATGTACAGTTCTTCAGCTTGTTCGAATTGCAACGTGTGTTGATTGTGCTGAAGATCGTACTTAATGCAGTCGTAAATGTCGGGCACTTTGCTTATGTCGAAGTTTTTGTTCTTCGTGTAGAAGTCTTTCTCGATTTTACCCCATCTTCTGCCCATCAGTTCCCATGTTTCGCCGTGATACAAGACGGCGTCTTTCGTTTTCGAATCTTCTCTCTTTTGTTTAACTATTTCCATTAAGGATTTTATGAGTTCATGCACGTTGCGGCAACATTGAACCGGATTTTTAACGAAATCCAAAGCATCCGCTATGCTTACTGAATGTCCCGGATTGATTTTGTCTTTGTCTTCTTTAGTAAACTCGCGGTCTAGTTGCATTAGTTCGTGCAAACGCGCTTTACACCTGCAATGATTTTAGTAATACATAATTTAATATAAAATGGTTTTAATTTTGACAAATAAACTAAGGTTTTTCCAAGTTTAAGCATATAAGATTGGAGTTTTTTATAGCAATTTATTGTTAATAATAAAAGTAGAGATTCAGTTAAATGGCAAAATTTTTGCAAACTTTTATGATTAACATATTTCCGTTTACCACAATGAAGAATTTACACCAGAAAAACGTATTCAAAAAATTAATTACAACCTGAGTCCTCATTTTTTAAATTTTTTATAAAATAAAATTGTTTTAAAAGTCACCATCCATTATTTCAGGATAATTCAGGGATCAGCAACTTTAAATGGGATATCCTGTACATAGCTTAAGACAATAGTGGGGAAAAAAACTTACATATTTTGATATTTGCTGCTATCGCAGTCATTATCGAGAAGACCATTAGTATTGGCACTTTTAACCATTTGCACCAAAATAGGTGTCAGTTCTCCTTCCAGTGCCAGGAGTCCCTTTGCAAAAGCGGCAGCGGTCATTTGCACTCTTCCTTCATCAGATGCGTAGATTTTCAAATCGTGTCTGAACGTGGAATGTAATCTCAATAATCCTAAACCTTGCGCTCCAGCATATTCACCTTTAAAATAATTCTTTAAATCAGCACATAACTTTTAGGAAACTTCCATTTCCGATTTGTAATGAATGTTTTGATTAAATACTGATTACGGCTTTATGCGTATCATAGGCAATATTGTTTGACTGAGAAAAAATAAAAGGTGATGCTAAATGGTATAAAGAGAACTGAACAAAACTGATTTGGTGTGTCACCTTTGTATCGATGTTTTCGCTAGGAAAAAAAGTCCCAGGAAAAATTACACATTATTATTTCATTAGTGCGATGTACTTAAAATAAAAGAGAAAATAAACAAAAGTAAAAGCGAAATACGAACCAGCAAGATGTCTACCTTGCCCGCCCGGATACATGCAGCGGAAGATTCGTCCCAATTCCTCCGCTTGTATTCTTCCTGCTGGCGTCAATTCGCCGCCCCACTTCAGTATCAGCACCAAAGACGGCTCTGCTGGTTGATCTACTAAAAGAAAACCGAAAAGATCAGCAAACGATGGTCGGTTTGCGCGTTTTCTTAAGACATAAAAAATAGGAAAATGTTAAATACTAAGGACAACACTAAACGAACATGTACGATTTGGTGCAGAAAACGACAAGGAACAACAATTAAAAGTATTTTACATCTGACTGAAGGGTGACGATTTTTGGCTACAAAGAATTTCTAATGTTTAAAAATTAAAAAAAGGTTCGTACTAAGATTCGTTTTACCATCATCCGAGCTTGATCCGCGCGGACGACCTTTCGGCTGGTACTTCATCTGGACTTTTCGATTGATGCCCGAAAAGTGTCCGTACCTGCAAAATTTTCATAGTTTTAGAGAAAAAAACTATTATAATTTTAAAAATCAAGGTATTTCATTTAAGAAACCTTATAAATATAAAAACAATGAATAATCTATAAGTGAAAAACAAATAAAACTTACATTTCCAAAACACCCTTGAGTTGTTCCAATTTACCCTGTTTCTCTTCAATTTCGGGATCAGCTTCGTGTTGCTGAATTTCGGCCAGCAGCGATCGCGCCGTATCCAGAATTTCTTGCAACTGCTTCGGTCGCTTCAGTTTCACGTGGCCGTGTTTGTAACCGTCGTACTTTTCGAAAATCTCGAAGAACTTTGGATGGCGCACTTCAACCTTCATCTTCTGTTTGGGCGTTCGGTCGCCGTGCCGTATCACACCGACGACGCATCGCAGTTCCATCATCTTGCCGAATGTCGTGGGCACAATCGGTGGATCGTCTAGTTGGAATGGTACGGACCAAGGAATGTGCAATGTAGGTGCCAATTCTCGCAGAATCATGTTCCCTAAAATCTTGGCGCAATCGTCGTAATACTTGTTCGAGTTTTTCACGAAGCTAAATCCGTTCACGTCGCACACAAACGATTTGCCATTCGCTCTATAATTATATAAACTTTGTTTTAGTGCAGTTTGTTTACGTAAGGTTTCAATGGATTTGTTTGCAAACTGTTCTTCATTCCTCTTTGCTTTCCGTGTGTTTACTGCTTTATTTTTAACGGGCATAAAACCGTTTGAATTATTTTTGTTTGAAGCTTTTTTATTGGCTCATGATTTGAAGTCACTAATTATATACTTAAGTTAGAGGTTTGTTTACTTTGAAAAAGGAAAGGAGTCAAATAAAATATAATTTCTCGAAGTTTTGAGTTATCTTATTAAAATTTAACAGTTTCTTTATTTTGAGATATTAATTTGTTTAAAACGTAATTTTGAATTTTTATTAATTTCCAGTTTTATAGGAAATAGTTAATCAATTTAATTGAAAATGGGAAATATAATTTTCTAATTAATGTTTTTCATTACTCCTAAAACAGTAATTAATCCCTTATAGGAAAATATTTTTGTTGGAATAATTTTACAAACAACAATAACTTTCAGTTGTTATTGAAACCATTGAAACAAAAAAAACAGCAACTGAGAAAAATAAATTAAGGGTTCCCATTAAAAATTCAAAAAGAATTTCTCAAGAAAAAGTAAAGATATAAATGAAGCCACTAGATACATAAAAAATAATAATAATATAAATACCTTAAAAGATCGAAGCCACAGACAGCTTGCTTGAACGCCAAGCAAACTTTCCTCGATATCAATTTTTCCACATTACTCAAAATGACGGGATACCGAATTTCCTTTCCTTCGCGATCCCTCTCGACTTTTCCATCCAGCGCAGGCGACTTCCGAGCCTCTGCGTGAGCGTAATCGGGGCCCACGGTGTACACCTTCAATGTTATTACGTTTGTGCAAGCGACATTCTCAAAGCGAACAAGTATTTTTATGTCATACCATATGTTTTATACTTTAATTTGTGTTTTAATATAACAAGAAAGCATTTAATTAAATTTTAAGAAACAATTAGAAAGTAAAGTAAAAAATAAAGAGAAAAAGAAGCAAAGTGGTAGTAATTTTAGCGTGCTTGTTACAATCCCATCCACTGATGCGCATATCATGTCTCCCATAATATTCAAGGAAGAACACATTGCAAATGATGAATTTATCGTTGTTAGCGCAAAAAAAAGTAGTAGATGGTATTTTGAAGAAAAGTAATAAAATATACAGCATGACAGACCTTTATCATTACCTTTACGTCGGTACCATCGGTGGGCATGAAGTCCTCGTAAATGTAACTTCCGGTTTTGCGTACGCGCGATTCTGGCGAATAAACGCTACTTCGACTTCCAATCTAATATAAATTTTTAAAATTTTGTTTTAAATGAATTTTGATTTAGAGAAAATTTATTGGAAAAGTAATTGACGTAATTGAAAAAAAAAAAAGATACCTTGCGAAATAATCGTTGACTACCTCCGCCTGCGCT
Source organism: Holobus sp. GC000080 (assembly GCA_030556065.1). Lineage (NCBI taxonomy): Eukaryota > Metazoa > Arthropoda > Insecta > Coleoptera > Staphylinidae > Holobus > Holobus sp. GC000080. The sequence continues at coordinate 40,186 of JASKGO010003393.1, read as the reverse complement.
TGTTGGATAGTAAATGTAAATGTTGTGGTCTTCAGCCGACACTGGCTTCTCCACAAATGGTTTGTTGAAAACGACACCGTTTACTTCAACGTGATCCTCGGATTCCACTAATTCGTGGTCTGAAATGCGATCGGTTTAATTGTTTGTTTATTTTCTGCAGAACGAAGGTTACGCCCTAACTAATTTCATTAGAAAACGAAGTAATCGACGTTTCAAATAAAATTTATATTTTGATTATTATTAATTTTTAATCATACAAATTTTATATCAAAGTATAGCGAGAATTCCAAATAAAAATAAAACTCTACATTGAGTGAAAAATTGAGTTAACTATCTATTAGTTATCATTAAAAGGAACCCTTTCACGATTTTTATGAATTAAACTTTTAAACATTTTAATATTTTTCTTATGGAAATATGCAGAGGGTATCGATAAGTTATAACATGGCAAACCACTAAAAAATAATTAATTGATTTTAATTTATTATAAAGATTGTTCTTTGTTTGAAGAATTTATCTTAAGCCGTTCAGGAAAAACGAAAATTTAAATATGTTAAGAATGTTTATACAAACGGCAATTTAAAATGTGATTTGTAAAAATTGAATTTATAATGTTCATAAAAAGAATCTTTTTGAAGATTTTGTAATAAAAAAATAATGTGAAGGCGCTGGTCAATCATTGCGATGTGGCTTGAAATTTTTAAAATGTAAAAAAGATATAATTTATTATAATTTTAAAACGTTAAGATAAAATAAAGAGACAATTACATAATTAAAACAAAAAAGTATATACAATGTGGCTTAAAAGTGCCGTATTAAAATTATATTTACGCCCTTTTCCGAGTTAAACTTTAATTAAAAAAATTGAAAACAAAAAAATTCCTTGAGGCAATTAAAAAAATTCTTTTCACCAATGTAAAGCTGCATCATTACTTTATTAAAAAGATAATAATAATGATTCCTAAATCTCAGAATTTTGAAATTATTCAGCAACAATCTCATTAAATATTTCGGTTTTATATTGTGACCAAAAAAAATAGTGATAATAAAAATAAATAAAAACTGATTGATAACAGATATCAAGTGCTACTCGTATTACATAAAATACTCTCCGCCCGGAATAACATGAAAACTACTCATTTTAAGAATAATCCCGAGACACGTCAATTTTTGTTATTAGGGGGACATCTTTTGGAATATTTCGTTATGGCGTAACAGTCACCCCCTGCCCCCCACGGCCCCCGACTTAAAAATCTTAAATGTCATGGGGGATCGAGTGACCCCTCATTTTAAAGAGAATATTTTTTTCAATATTTTAGTGAAACCAGCATTTAAATCGATTAAATAGTTTTGTTGTTATTAATTAATGAAATCGATACAAATTGCCCAAAAAAAAGTAAAATTAAATTTTCCATGTAACTCCCTATGGTTATTTGGAAAGTGCAATAACCGGTACATGGAACTTTTGTAATGTTATAGTGGCCCCCATTATTTGTTCACTTAATTTATTATTTATATTATTTATTTACCTTTTGGATCTGGACTATCTCTATCAAGAACGGCATACCGAGGAATTTCAATCCCTTCGCTTTCCAAAATACTATAAACTTTTCGCCGGTCTTGAATATCGTATTGCATATGTAAATTGTTTATCACATAGGGATTATGAAGTTGAGCATACTGAATGGCTTTATCCAAGGGGAATCCCTTCGAATGAAACGAAATAAGACAATCGCAAATAGGCCATTCTTCCACAGGTTTCTGCAATTATTTACAATTAAAATTTTTTTAAATAAAAAAATTGAATTTTTACATTTAAAATAACATCCTCGGCAAAAACATTCACTTTAATATACTCGAATTCCTGCAATCTTGTTAGAATTTCCTTCATGGGTTTGCTCTGTGACTTTTTCGCCATGGCACAGACGCCAACAATGACCTGTTTGCCGCCATCCTCCATATCCGAGGCGCTTAAACTTGTATCGCTCGGATCGCATAGTTCCAAATCACCCTAAAATTTCAATCAGACCTTTCAGTTGCAGTTGCCACAAAAACGCAAAAGTTGCTTTTGATGATTCGCTAACGTTCTAACATGTAACATATGTACTTCTACATCACAACAACAAAAAATAGTCAGTGAGTTACTTAGAAATTGATCATTTAGAAAGAAGTCAGAAGGGTGAAAGAGATAACTAAAAAACGAGGTGATTTTTTTTTCTGAATCAAAAAAACTGACGTGATTTGTATTAAGTATTTTAAGTACATACAGGTTTAAAGCATTCATCGCAATAGCAAACTTCTTCACATTCCCCATTTCTCATCTTAGATTTTCTCCACTTTTTTAACCGCCACCAATCTTTCAGCCAAGTCCATTCCATTTTTTAAATAATTTTGTCGTGATTGTCGTTAACTAACATCTGCGCTAAATGCTTTCATATTAATCAAAACGTCTCAATTTGTTACACTAATAGTGGGTGTCGTTAATACCCTTACTGGGGACTTAAAAACAAAACAAAAAAAATTAAAAAAAAAATAAAAATAAACTTAAAGAAAGCTCAAAAAACTTGTGTTAGAGAAAAGAAACGCCTGGTATTACTAAGAAATACCGTAGTGTCGGAAGAGTGAAGTGGCCAAAACATAGAAGTAAGCATTGGATTATCTACATCCTCAACAATCACTGTTGGGATATCTTCTGGTCTATTGTTGTGTTGCTGATGGATAGCAAATTTGGATTTAGGTTGTGCCATCAATAAGCCACTGATTTGCCCTTTAATTTGTGTGCTACTTAGAGAAATGTGCTTGCACTTACACTTCCAATAAAGAATTGGGATGTTTGACTAGACTTGCGTAAACCCTGATATCCATACTCTAGTTCAGTATAAGACATTTTCTCTCATATCATTCCATTAAAATCTACAAATTTAAGTGGCTATACTTTAAGTGGTCTCTACTCGTGTTGGCAACTCACCTATTCGTACAAAAATATCGCTTTTTTTTCTCTCGAACCGTTTCAAGCACTAATTGCATAACATTAATTAAAAGCAACTTCAGTCGTTGGAATCATATGATTTTCTAATTCCACGCTTCCCAATCTTATTTGCACAGACACCGAAACAAAAGCGATCGATATGTCGTCGATCAACAGAGCAAGCGGATAATTTGTGCCCTAATTAAATGCGTCTTAACTTAAACTCCCAACGAGACGATAAATGAGTGAAGAGTAAACATCGACTTGATATTTTTAAGGAATCATTTGATTTTCAGTTTCGAAACGTTTTTAAAATAGATTTTCGACCGGTGGAGCCGTCAAGGCCGTCGAAGGTCGTCAGAAATTACGTTCCGGCGTTCCGCGCAGACTCCGAAGCGGAACAGCTTCCATACTGTTTGTTTATGTCAATTCTATTTCTAGCCACTCTTTACAATCGTTAAATTATATTTTGATGAGTGTCTAAAGGCCAAATAGAGAAAAAAAAAACCGTAAAAATATCATCCCAATTCCCGTAAGTGTTATCGAATGTTTTGTTGCTGGTCCGATATAGAGGATACGAATAAAGGTAAAACGGCTGCTCGACAACTGCACACACCACTAACCGCAAATTGCTTTCTGTCGTGGTCTATTTGTTACTAACAGTAGCCGAAGATAAGTTTTGCATTATCCATTGGCTGTGCATGCGGAATTGTTGCAAGAAACGAGTAAAAAATTTGGGTTACCGCCTGTATTTCCTGGAATTTGTCATTAGTTTCCGGCGCCATTTTGTGCGTTTCTCGTAACAACGACAAAGCGAAATTTCTCTCGATTAACACTTCTTTCCGATTGTTATTCGCAAATGGTGCGCTTTCATGACACATGAATTTGAAATTTCCACTTTTTAATCATCGATTTCGAAGCATTAATTAATCCAACTGTTGCTGATGGTACGTGTTTTCGAATCGAGTGTCATCGCGACGTGATTATGACAGTTCGGTATTTTTTTAATTGAAAATTTCCCTGCTAACTTTTCGTTTGGGATGTTAATATTTATTAAAAAAAAGTGGCAAGTGGCTGAAAATAACAAAAGTGTTTGATAAATGAATGTAGCCACCTGTTAAAGAAGATTTAACATAAGTTGTGCAAGAGAGAAGCAGTAGCCGATAGCCGAGAGACGAATGTCATTGGCGAATCGTCCCGTAAACGTCTTTCGGTCGGATCGTCGTTGTGTGTGAAATAAGTCAGTTGGACATAGGCGTTGACTTGACGTAGTAGTAGTAGTATAGATAGTTTGCTGCCTAGTGCCTGCAATAACTAAAAGCAAAGGTGGCTGATAATCTGCTAAGCATCGGTATTCTGATCGTTGTGTGTGCTCTTTCCGGCAGGTCCAATGGCTACGATTCGTAAGAAATTGGTCATAGTAGGCGACGGTGCGTGCGGAAAGACCTGCCTGCTGATCGTGTTCAGCAAAGACCAGTTCCCGGAAGTGTACGTACCGACGGTGTTCGAGAACTATGTGGCCGACATCGAGGTGGACGGCAAGCAGGTGGAATTGGCGTTGTGGGATACGGCCGGCCAGGAGGATTACGACCGGCTGCGACCGCTCTCCTATCCGGACACGGACGTGATCCTAATGTGTTTCTCGGTCGACTCGCCGGACTCGCTCGAGAACATACCGGAGAAGTGGACGCCCGAGGTGAAACACTTTTGCCCAAATGTGCCCATCATTTTAGTCGGTAACAAAAAGGATCTGCGTAACGATCCCACTACCATTAAGGAGCTGAACAAAATGAAACAGGAACCGGTGAAGCCACAGGACGGCCGCGCCATGGCCGAAAAGATAAATGCCTTTGCGTATCTGGAGTGCTCGGCCAAGAGCAAGGAAGGCGTTCGGGAGGTCTTCGAGACGGCCACTAGGGCTGCTCTGCAGGTCAAGAAGAAGAAAAGGCGTGCATGTGTCTTATTCTGAATGCCCACCCCCATAGAATATACTATTCACAAACAAAACAAAAACAAAAACAAACAAACAAAAGAACACAGAGACGGCATCCATAATCCTTATTCTTCGAGTATAAAACTAAAAAAACAAAAAACAAACAAATATATATATATATATAATATGAAACAACCATGCTATCATATAATATAATAATAATATTCTATTTTATATATTTCTATATATATAACGTATATCTCAAAGTAATCAATCGAGATGTTTCTTTCCGGATCTAGTAATTAATAATGATTATAAGTAATTAATATGATACTAAAAACACAGCTGACAATGAAATTCCATTTTTCGAAAATTAAACAAATACAGCAAAACAAAAGCTAAACAAGGAGCATACCATTCAAATTATACCCGATGTGTAATTGTCAGAACCACTATTACTAACTAACTGAAAATTTGTTACTAATTAATTAATTATATTATTACAATCATTCGTTGTACATGTCAATTGAACGCCCAAAAACAAAAACAGAAAAACACATACACCCTACATTTTATTGCTCTTGTTCTCTTTTTAATAATTGTATTGTAATGATGCTGATGATGATGGTTGATATAGAGATATTTTCATGGTGTGCATTATGCAAGCATAAAAAAAAATTGTTAACATTTAGGATAATAATGTAAAATAAGAAACTGCGCGCAAAAATAAGAAAAACGTAAAGAAGTAAAACGAAGACTCGGCTTGCGTTCACGCAAAGGTGACACTGTATCTTCAGGCTGGCATAGAAACTAAAAGAAAGTGCCACACAACAATATTTCAACATTTATTTTTATTAATAATAATAATTCTTATCATTATAATATTGTGTATGTATAAAAAAAGAAGGAAACTTATGTATAATCACACTTTCTCATACAGAAAACACACACAAAAACTAAATGAAAAAAAAAATATTAAAAAAAAACATACTTTATGGTTGTTATAAAAGAAAAAAAACTACTAACTAATCTTGATACGCCGATATTATTGTTTAAGGTTAATTATTTCTAACAAACGATGTTTTCCTTTTTGATGAAGTAAAAATTGATGATAGAATTTCGAGATGTTTTTTAATGTGTCTCCATTTCTCTTGTTCTCTCTTTTTATTATTCATTCGTTCGTTCATTGATTAGTAGAATGTAAGTCCGACGAGAATCGCTTTTAATTGTTCGTTGAAAATATGTATTATTGTTTATCATTTATATAATAATAAGCTTCGTATATGCTGCGCCTCCGATGGGAGGACGTTTCATTAATTTGCAATAAACGCATAAATCCCTATTGCACAGCGTAATTGCAACAATTAACTCGTCGAATGATTCATCACTGGGTTTCTGGCTAATTTCGTGCATATGTTTTTATTAACTTGCATTGCACATTGTTTTCATTAGCAGCAGTTAATGGATTTGCAGTTTTTTTTGTTTTTGTTTGGTGCACTTCATTTGTTGCAGCAATGCGAATATTTCAGATGGTTTTTTTTTTCTATTTTGTTATTGAAAAGTAGTTTCAATTGTATACAGGGTGATTTATATTTCAGAAGTTTTCAGTGATTATTTAAATGCACCAATGGTAAATTTTGATTTATTTCGTTAAAACCGGAAGTTGATAACCTCTGCAGATAATTATGGTGTTTTTTTCTAATATTAGGTTGTTCGGTTAGATGTTCGTTTCTTTTTTCCATTTTTTCTTTTTTATTTAAATGAAAATAGACATTTGGTTTGATTTTTTTTTTAATAAAAATTTCGATCTTTTACAGCTTCAGATAAATTTTGAATCAGCTATTTTGTGGGAAGTTTTTTGTTGTGCAATTCCCTTTTGAAATATTGCCCACTTCCGGTTGTTTTTGGTCAAACATTGGGTCAAACTGCAAAATTCAAATTTCGCTTAATTTAAAATAATTCAATAGTTCTTTTTCTACTCCTTAGTATGATGTGAATTTAAACATTCTATTTAATTGCACCGGTCATCACGATTTTTGTAATGTGAAATATGTCACTGATAAGAGAGACATTTTTTAATCAAATATAGCTTTTGTGGAAAGTCAGAGCAATTTTTGGAATTCCTAAGATTATAACTGATTTTTTTCATAATTTAATTTTAAATCACTGTCTGGAATATTTTTGCTCAACTTCAAAGTTATTTTATCTACATATAGGAATAATGATTATTAATAACACACAAATGATAAATTTAAAAAAAAAATGAATATTTTTAATGATTTTGTTTTGTTTATATGGACTTTCTCGTATTTCCCCAAATGTAGTCACTCACCATAATCTACTAGTTGGACAGTTTAATTTTCACTATTAATTTGTAGGATATATTATCATTTATCAAATTGCAAAAGAAAATATCATTTATATGTTTCCGGTTTTCCGGAAATAATTTTTAAGGGTATAACGTACACGTGATATTCAATAGTTTTGTTGTAATTAATTATTGAAATCGATACAAACTGCCCATTTCCACTTAAGATTTTAATGTTTCCATGGTTACGAAGTTATTATTGTGATCTGAAAACAAGGCGAAATGGGCAATTGGTATCAATTTCATTAATTAATTACATCAAAACTATTAAATCGATTTAAATGCGATTTTCACTATAATATTGAAAAAAATATTCTCTTTAAAATGAGGGACACTCGACCCCCCATGCCATTTAAGATTTTTAAGTCGGGGGCCGTGAGGGGCAGGGGGTGACTGTTACGCCATAACGAAATATTCCAACAGATGTCCCCCTAACAACAAAAATTGACGTGTCTCAGGGATTTTTCTTAAAATGAGTAGTTTTCTTGTTATTCCGGGTGGATACTTTTCGCTGGGACACCCTGTATACCTTACATAGGTATATAAATCTGTCATTTCTTCAAATGTAATATCTAATTTTTTGTTACATGAAGTTTGCTGTTAAAAAAAAATATTCCGAGTGGCAACTTCGGCCAAGACTATTTTTGTTTGAATTATTTTTGCTTGTAATTTAATTTATTCCTCATGTTTTTTTAATAACTATTTTTCGCGCAATTTTCATTATCGCTCACAACCGTCCAAGGTGATTTGAAAGTTTTTATTTTATTTATTTGTTTGTAATTGTAATTCAGTAACTCCATTAACAAATTTGAAATTACTATTTTTAAAATATGAGTCTAAATTTTCATAAAACGATATATTCTAATGTTGCAACTATAAAAATTCTGCAAAATAGAACCATTCATTTATATAATTTAAAACTGAGAAAATAAAGTTTAATTTAAAATTACTCATTACCGCTTGTATTCCAAAGATGAATCGTATGGAACAAATATATTTAAATTAATTGATTAATTTAGTAGACGGGGCACTGACTCACAAATAGTGTCCGCAACATCTCGTGGTATCATCCTTGTTTGAATTGTTAAGATTATGACAAAATGTCTTCATTTCCGGTTATCCCGAAGTCGTTACTAATCATTTCTTAAATCAACACCCCCTATGTTTTAGTGTATTTTAAAGTAGCCTTCCAAGAAGGAATAATTTTGCTATCACTTGTAATCCGATATCTTGTAAACTTTTTTTTGCTTCTTAGGTATTAATTTTTAATTATCAAAGTAGAAAATATTTACTTCTTTTCGTTGCTATAACACAATCAACCAAAAACTAATAATTTTTTACATTAAAATGTTACGAAAACCAAATTAATTTGCAAAATTATATTAATAATAACATTTAAATAAGAAATTAAATTGGTTGAAAACATTGTGAAACATTGAAAAAAATATATATACAGATAAAACCAATTGATTAATTATCCAAAGGTGGCATAAATTAACAGAAAACTTGTTTAAATTATGACTAATCACTCCTTCTTGGTCCTAAATCTAAAAGATTAATACAACCAACATTTTTTCTTCACAAAAGTGGCAAGACAACTTTTTATTATTTTTTATTTCTTGTAATAATTGTCCGTAAAACAAGTCGAAACTGGTTTCTGAATCATCCAATATGCTATTTCAAAAAAGTAAAATGCAAATTTAAGCAAGTTACATCATTAAAACCAAATTTAGACAATAAAAATTGAAAAAAAATAATTGAAAATTATAACTTTTTGAATATTTGGATTGTACAATATTATTGCGCAATATTTGAATAAACTTTTTAAGGATAGAAAAAAGCTAATACTGCCTAGAACGGTATGAAATAGTTTACTCATGATGAAAATATGTCCTGTAATTAACTGCAAACCGCTTTATTAAATTTAGAAAGTTGCAATTAGCCTTCCGGCGCAGAAAAAAAAATCCGAAAATTAGTCCTTGACTCATCAAACTCAAACCACTCAATCCATCAACCTCATTTGAATGGAGGTTATGTTTACGTTCATTTTTCATTTTAGTAGTAGTTTTGTGTGTTCTGTCGGTGCTCGTTAGTTATTATTTTAAATGATTTGCGTAATTTGTACGGCTCGTAATGAGTACTCAGTACTCCAACAGAGCCACTAGCATTGCACACTCAACCAGTACAAAGTGATGAACTCTGTGGCCGTCGAAATTTTGTTCTTTGCAAAATCACGTGAACTGGCCGGCACCAAATCGGCTCAAGTGGACCTACCTGTTGCAATCGACTACGAAAACCTTCTGGAAACTATTTGCAGTAAGTTCAACTTGCAAACCATCAAAGATTGCATAATTGTGGCCCTTAATGAAGAGTTCGTCGACGTAAAAAGGACCATTTGTTTTAAATCCGGCGACAAACTTGCTGTGATTCCTCCAATCAGTGGTGGCTAATGGTTAAAGAAGCAATGGATTACTTAAAATTAACACCGGATCCTCTTAGAATAGATGAAATTTGCTCGTTGGTGAATTCAGCAAAATGTGGGGCCATTTCCAGCTTTATAGGAACCACTCGGGATAATTTTGAAGAGAAAACTGTTGTTAGATTAGAGTACGAAGCATATGAGGATATGGCTTTGAAGTCTTTAAAGGAATTATGTAAGGAAATACGCAGCAAATGGGGCCAAGTGGAACATATAGCAATTTACCATAGGTAAATAATTAAATTTATCAAATTTTTCATTAATTTTTATATAATTTTGTTTTCTTATTATAGATTAGGAGTGGTTGCTACTAAAGAAGCTAGTATTGTAATTGCAATTTCATCACCTCATCGTAAGGATGCCCTGGAGGCCACTGAATGGTGCATTGATAATGTAAAGAAGTCGGTGCCAATTTGGAAGAAAGAAATCTATGCTGAGGATGCCGAGGGAGCTTGGAAAGAAAATAAAGAATGTGTGTGGTCTAAAAGTAATTCTTAATCCTAGTAGTTGATTGTTTCATATTTTACAAATAAAATTTATAGTAGTTGTTTGATTTTAATTATTGATTTTAGCATGTAATAATCCCAAAATCCATAAATTCACCCAACTAGTTGAGCCTGATATGCACGTTGAAAATATTCCTCAGCACTTGATACAAGTTAAAGCGTCAGGTGATGAAGTGGATGCTAGGATTGCGAGTTTTATGGAGAGGAAACGGGCGGAAATCGATGCTGCGAACATTCGGGATTTCTGCAGAGTGGATCCCAATCAGTGCAATGGTAATTCTTGTGCTAGGATAGATTCCGTTTTGAGGAAGCAGAAGAATTCCAAAGGGCATATTGAAGGTATTGTACATATAGTAATATTGGTTAACAATATTTTAACTTTTTTTGTCACTCAAAAACTTTGAATATGCAGAGGCCATCAAGCAATAATATATTAAGGAATAAAAATTTTCACATTAGGTATCTGTGTGATATCATACAATATGTTTTTTTTCCTCAAAACTCAAGCAAACTAAAAATTTGATAAATTATTTTAATACTATTTTGAAATATCTATTAGGAATAATAATTTCTTTTTTCTATATGAAATAGTTTTCTTGGAATTAATTATCAAAATTTATTTTGTGCCAAATAATTTTCTTACAATAATAAAAATCGTCGTTTTTTTCTGGATAATTCTGGAACTAGGAAATAGATCAAATTCTTGTAAACGGGTATAAGTTGGACGTAAAATTCTGTCTATTTTGATCTATTTAATCGAATCTCCATCTTTAAAACTGTGGAAGTTAACCATATACGGGTTGAGAAAATGTACCAAGAAAACTGGACGTGACTGGAACAAAACTATAAATTTTTTTATTGAAGGTGGGCCAACAAACAAAATAATCGTTATAAAGTTCATGTGACAAAAACACAAATGTTTTAAGTTCTTGAGGGAAACACACTTTTTTTTTAATTAATTGCGGAAAATATATAATTTTTCACTTTCAATTTTAGTATTTCACCTCACCTAAAGACTTCAAAGTTTAAAACTATTAAAAATTACTGAGAACTTCAAACTGAATAACAATTTCTTATGCTCTTAATTGAGTAGAAAATATTATTTTTAACATGGTTATTGTTATTACATTAAAGATATTATTATAAAGTTTAAATTTTAAATGTAATTCAAGATGACAATACTTCTGTTGATGCACCGGAAGCCGTCACTAACCATTTTTTCTTCAAACGTATTTACATTTCCAGAATATCCAGAATGTGGAGATCTTTTTTTAGAAACTTTCTGAGATTTCAATACTGTTAATAAAATTGCAGTTTTTTTCCGTATCGACAATTAAAATCCTTGTACAACTAATAATTCCTTATGTAAGGATTTAAAAATTAATTCTCTGAAGAAATAATAAACGATTAAAATGAACTGTACATTCTGACCATAAAGCCCAAGTTCGTTTAAAATAAAAGTTAAGCAAAGAATAACAAACTAAATTTTGAAAAAAAAATGTTTTGTTCAAATAGATTTTTTTGAAAAAGTATTATTATTATAAGCATAACAAAAAAATAATTTGAAATGGAGAAACTGAATTAATATTTTAATACATTTAATTTTCTCTGTCGTATTTAAAATAAAAATGGTACAAGAAAGAGCATTTTAATAATAAGAAAAAAGATTATAAAATTTGTTAATTATTCTAAAAAGTCTCAGAAATTAAAGAAGTTATTATAAAAGCGTAAATAGTTCTATAAAAAAAAACAACTTTTAATGTTTTCAAGGCAGCATAATAAATATCGCACAAAGAGTGTTTCAGAAAGAGACTAAACCAAAAGTTTGCCCTTACCAAAGTACAAATAAGCAATCTTTAATTTTGTTCCATTAAAGGTACCCGTTTCGTAAAAAACTTTTTATGAAAAAATATCCGGTATTTTTATAAAATTGGTTCTTAGCTAAAGTCTATCTTATAGAATATAATCGATGACAATTAAAAAGTGCCCTTTCCTAATCTCTAGAAATGAGGCTTAGGATTTAATTAATTTTCTTCATAAAAATGGATCAGAGTGTAAAAAGATAATCAAAACATAATGTTAAAATAACACCATAACACATTGATTCAATTGAATCAACTATTTTTATTATTATTTAATAAATATAGCATGTATATAAAACAGCTTAATGATTTTTTTTTGAATAAATTTAACAAAGTAAAAACGGAGGGTTTTAAAATTATACTTGTAAAAAAATAATTTTACTATTCAAACTTAATGGTTTTATTTTCTTTATTAGAAGTGCAAAATCTTTAAATTTGTTAATTTTGCAGTGAAAACAATTTACAATCGGTGCAGATACAACGATGAAAACCACGCAGAACACCTAATTCCCACCGATGGAGTTTCGGAACGAATAAGTAATTTACAAACGCAACTGGGTTTGGACAAAGCAACGCCAACTGATATTTACGCAAGACTCAAGCAATTAGAGGAAAGATTACTTCACTTGGAGTCATTATCGCCCGAATACATCCAATTTTGGGTATGCACTCAATTAATCAACTGTCTAACAAAAATTGTTTTCAAAATATCAAACTACATCTCGAATATTTTTGTTTATTTTTTAGTCTCGAATGGGAGTTGATGTAAAAAGCACGAAAACGGTGAAAAAAGTTTTCGGCATTCAAGAAATCGACCGACTGATCTCACAAACTAGTAAAAACATTTTAAAAAGGTAGCAGAAGTAGTTTTAAAAAAGGTATTATTAATAATAATATATTTACATTCATTCGAAATCACATTTGGTCATCAAGAAAAAAATAAGGAGAAAACAGTTAAGAAATGTGTTAAAAATGAAAAAAGAAAAAACAAACAGATAGATTGTTATGGTTTTAAATAATGAATTCTATAATTAAGCATCTGCAGTCACTTTCTTCCTGTCGGGCACTTCAATATAAATCGGTCTGTTCAATGAAAGAAATCGTTGATTGTCTTCTACGATTTTTTCCGATTGTCTGTTCAAAACGGCCATCTGCAAAAATATATTTAGTATATTTACATTTTGCTGTTTTGTAAAAAGCAACAAAAAAGGTACCTTTTTTCTGTAAAGCAAAACCAAAAGGAGCAAAACTGAAATAACAAAAGTGGAGGCGGAGGCCATCACAATGATTGCCGTCTGATATTGGGCGGCTAAACGCACCGGCGACTGCGATACTATTTCTCTATGTTCTAGCGCCACAACCCTTTCGGCCATTGTGGGCTCTGAAGGGGACAGTTTGTGCACAAATTTCGAACGAGTGATGTCTGCCGTTAATCCAGGTATGCGTTGTTGTAACACCTATTACAAACAATTGATAAATTGATTTTGCCAGTTTATGCGATTAGTTAATTCGTACCATTTGTTCCAGTCTATAAGCAACGTCGACTTTCTTGCTTCCGATGAGCGAAAAACTGACGTAGAGTGTATCGGGGGAAATTTGGCTGTTGATTCCTTCTTGCGTTAGAAGTCCTTGCATGTTTTTAACTATTTTCAACATTTGGTTGTTTACCGGAAGCGCGGAAATTGGGTCGTACTCTCCGCGGAAACCGATTGTGACGTCCACTTTTTCCACGGGAGTTGGCACTGCAACAAAAAGTAAGTTTTTTAATTGTTCAAAAGAAAAAATTTAAAATATTTAGTAATAAAACATTTTATGGCTAATAACTGACAAGAATATAAATATTTTGTGGAAACTTTATGGTTAAAAATTAAAAAAAGTAATTTAGAAAGTTTACATTAAAATGCAACATTATTAAACATTTTAATTTGTGGTTGTTTTCCTTTTTTTGATGGCCTAGCAAACGTAAAAACCCATATAAACAATTAATTTTTACATCATTTTATTGCTAATCCAATTATTTAAATCGTTTTAGCTTTGATGAGAGACCCTAATTTTTGTGGTCCGAAACGTTAGCAATAAAATGATGTAACAATTAGTTGCTTCTTTGGTTTTTACGTTTGCTAAGTCATCGAAAAAAGAAAACCCAACGTCAATTTCACCGATTAAAAAATTATTAAATATTTTTATTGCAAGTATTTAAAGCATTAATAAAATATAATTCGAGAAGGAAAATATATTATCAATATTATGGTAACTTTAGAATTAAAATTCTGAAGTGAAATAAGAAAGATTAGAATCAGAAAACTTCAAAAGATAATTAAAGCAAATCATAAAACCGTAAACCGACTTAGAAAACTCTAATTAATTTAATTAAAGCTATAAAATATAGATTATTAACTGAAAATAAAAGTTACTACAATGTAAGAAAATTAAAATTTCAAAAATAAATTAGAAATTTTGATTAAAAATAAGAAAGTTTAAATCGAAATAACAAAGTAAAAAATCCGAAATTGGGCAGAATTAAAAATAAATATTTTCACAAAAACTTAATGTAAGTTAAACTGTTAAGTAAAATAGACTTACTGCAAATATGTTCGCCCTTTTGGAAAGTACTAGTATTGGGTAACTGATTTCCGGCTTCATCAACGCACCAACAGTACTCCTCATCGCATTGGGCCGGTAAGAATTTGCCGTTTCTGTCGCACTGGGCACCCAAAGCTTCGCAGCGTGTACGCAATGGCAATTCCCAATCAATCACAGAAATCGGTCTATTCTCCTCTTCCTCCTCCTCAAACGTATTCAATTGCATCAACAATTCTTCTAAGAGATTATCGGCATCTTGATCCCCATCCATGCGACTTCGAGCCCTATTTCGCGCCTGTCGGTAATTGCATTCGGGCTCTTTGCCTCTCGTAAGAGTCGATTTCAGTGGCTCTCCTTGCGGATTGACGCACCAGCACACGTCGCTGTGCTCTTTGATTGCAAAACACTGCACGTTGTCCCAATTACCGGTATCCGGATTACATCTCGGAATGAATGTGGTTTTATTATAGCGTTTTAAATTGATCAGATTACGTTCACGCAGTCTTTCGCATTGGCTTAATACTGCAAAAACATAGTTATTAGAGGAAATTGCTGTTGAAATGTTAAAATATGGAAAATTTACCAGGGCATACGGAATTACAGATATCAACTGAGTGGAAATTATTGTGGTTTCCTTGGCATCCTTTATATGGAAACTGTTCGCATTGGTTTTTGGCTACGTTAAAGTAGAATCTGGTAAGATTGCGTTCTTCCATTTCATCCTCGCAAGTGCCTTGGTCTAAGGGCTCAAAGCAAACATGCCGTGGTTTCGGACAACAAACCGAGTATTCGCCAATAGGGCTCAATTGGCACTTGTGCGACGAAGGACACGAATCGTAATCGGGGCCGCAACTCACTTGTTCGTTGCCCATTCTTAATGGACTTCCGGTTTGACACGGGTTCTCCTTTTGGGGCAAACACATGGGTACTCTGGGACAAGGTGCACTGACGCATTCAACGCTCACCAATCGGCAAGTTTCATTTTCTTCCAAACACTGGTAGTTTTTGCATGGATCTAGGCATTCGCAAGTTCTGCATCCGTTGGCATCCAGTTTATAGCCGTGTTCGCAACCTTTCACGCACTTGTAGAGTGGACAACTGGCTCTGCCGTAGGGCTGGTCGCAATTTAAGAGTTTGCCCTTAGGCGTCCTGGTTTGGGAAATTTCGAAACCGTGGAAATCAACGCACCAGCATTCGCCACTTTGCGGATTGCATTGTTTCGGCTCGTACTCTCCTGTAATTGCATTGCAATTCGGCATGAAGATTTTGCCGGCCGGAGTTCCACTTTCGTGGGCTCGATGCTCCGCCACAGTTCTTGCATGTTGACAGGCTGTTAATAGTAACGGTTCAACGCACTGAGTTCCGCATCCGTTTGAGCAACATTTCGATGTACCGTTACATGCTAGATCCGAGTTGCAAGCGTATTCGCAATTCACAGCCGGCGGAATCAAATAAGGACACTGGCCTGCTTTCTTCGGCAAGCAGGCGGGCACTGGCGGACAGTAATGGTCCTGGCAACTGACCTCTACCAATTGGCACTGTTCGCCGGGAGTGCAGGCCACGCTCGTGCAGGGATCACGGCATTCGCACGTTGGGCACCCGGTATCTTCATCCAGGATGAATCCATAGTCGCAGCCCATGCGGCATGTCAAGTCTAAACATTCAGAGGTTTCCCAAATTTCCGTGCAGTTCTTCAACGGGTTTCCAGAGCCTCTGGTTTTTGGGATTTCCACTCCGTAATGATCGACGCACCAACAATCGGTAGTACTTCGGTCGCATTGGACTGCCGTGTATCTGCCTTCGTTGTCGCATTGAGGTTGCGGCAATGCTAAGGTCATTCCTTCGCGAGTGCCTTCCATACTATCGGAAAAGCTGTGCAGATATTCGCACACTGGAAGCAAAATGAGGATTTGCAAATGGTGCGGAACGTTTAATTAAATTAAGAGCAGTACTCACTGGTTTGTTGCGGTTGTTCAAGAGCAACGGATAATTGGGTCATTGTGCTTTCGGATGCCGTGGTGTCGATACTTGGGTCATCTTTCGGGCAACAAACCGATTGCGTTGAACCTGCCACAGCGGTGCATTGGTATAAACCGGGACAAACTATTCCATCGGTGGTACCCAAGTCGCAGAAAATTGAAGATCCAGTAAGGTCGTCGTTTAAGGGAGTTCCCTTTTTGCAAGGATTCGAATAAACTTGCTTGGGACGACCTTTAAATATATAGAAAAATGTTGATTTCTGTTGTATCTTGTAAAAGTGGTACCTACAAATTGGAAGGGTAGGACATAAGAAGTCAGTGCAAGTTGATTCTTTAAAAGGCACGCATTCTTCATCTTCAGCGCATTTGTAGCCATCGCAAGGATCATCGCATTTGCAAGTCGGACATCCGTTTTGATCGTGGGCAAAACCATATTCGCAAACTGCTGCGCATTCCAACTTTTCGCAGTCTTTACCATTAGCACTTAAACTCCTACCTGTGGCTTGCAACCGCGCTAAAAGTGAAGACTTTGAATTAATTTTCAAAAAAAAAAATTGTTGCTTACCATCAAATACAGAACAATCAACATTTTCAGCAGCACCCATGGAACCTTTAAGTTTTCTACCCATATGGTCGACACACCAGCAAACTAAACCATTGCGACTACATTGCTTAGGTTCAAATTGACCATCGGATTTGCATTGCGGAATGTAACCGCGACCAATGCGTTCACTGACCGATAGCATTTCCGACAGTGATTTCTGGTACAAGCACTCTGCAAATGCGAATTTCTACAATAAGTAAAAACAATTTGGAAAAGCACGTAGAAAACCTACCGGTTACATTCATCGGATGCACGCACGAAGACCCGCATTGCTCGTTATTGCAACATTTCTGCACTCCGGGACATTCCAAATCGTGCGTGCACATAATTCCGCAGGAATCCGCTCCGGGACCCAACGGGCACGAGCCCGCTTTCTGAATCTGAAGCGATGCCGGACAACAGACTCCATAGTCATTGTTACCTTGCACCAAGCATTGGTACAGAGGAGGGCAACTCGGTTTGGTAGGCTCGTTTCCGCATAGGAACGGACGCACCGTGTCGCTTATCCTTAGAGGATCCCCAACAGGACACAAGTTCTCCAAACTACGTCCACGTTTACCTAGTTGTTAGGAAATCAAACAATTCAGATTTCTACTCATCTACGATAGAAGTCACAAAAGGAATTCGAAAATGACTCAAAGTAAACTCCGCTCTAACATTACAAAACTTTCACTTCTTATAATTATTACATTAGTATGGATTTCCAAGACTCACATGTTGGTATCGGAGGACACGGAGGATCCTTGCATGCAACGTCTTCGAGCTGGCAAGAAAGTGCATCGGGACACTGGATGTCTTCGCAGGGATCGCGGCATTTGCACAACGGACAACCATTCTTGTCCAAGGTGAATCCGTGAGTGCAGAACATGCGGCACGTATGAGCAGCACAAGGTTTCGGCACTAAAAAGCAAACATAAAACGCAACACTCATTAGCATTCCTTTGGTGAAGGTGGTTCCAAATTAGATCTATCAACCTGTGCAGTTTACTAATGCCGCAGCCGGAGCTCTCGTGCCCGGCAACTCGAAACCGGCTTCGTCCACGCACCAGCAGGAGCTGACAATTTCGTTGTTGCATTGTATGGGCTCGAAGGCACCGTCTTTGCTGCATCTGGGCAACCTTACCGACTTCTTGTCTACTCCCAAAGCCTTAGCGCGTCTCGATTCCGCTCGTCGCATCGTCCGACACCCTATATTTCGAATTTGCAATGGATTTTTAATGAGAAAGTCGCACTTTCCATAACTTTCAAATATTAAATGCATGCGCTTTTGCCGCTCTTGCAACACATGCATTTATTTTTCCACAAATTTTGATCTTTCTTACCGGTATTTAAATGTTTGCGGCAAACTTTGCCGCATGAGCTCTCGCAGCAAATGCTGTCGAAGTTACAGTCATCATCCTCTGTGCACGATTGGGCATTGAAGGGACACTCCAACGATTCCGGACAGAATTTGTCCGATTTTTGAGCCGATGTAGTGGAATTCCCTACATTTTTAAATTTTTTAAAGGACTCTTTAGAATTGTTTCATAATTTAAAAATGTGCTGTCTTACCTTTTCTTTTTGCTTCTATTGTCGTTGTTAATAATATAGTAATTGCAAGTAATATGTTAAAGTGGAATAACTTCATTGTGGGTTGCTAAAATGGAAACAAGCATTGAGGTAAACCAATAAAACATAATAAAATGTACACCATAATAATAATAATAATAATAATAATAGAGTGGTAATAATGTGGATGTACAGGATGTTTGTTATTTTATTGTTTATTATTATTGGGTACTTTTGAAGAATTGCAAAATTGCTTTTGATATAACTTTATATTACGTATTTTTTCTGTTTGTTAATATATCATAAAAATGAAAAGAAATTTATGGCAAATAGTTTTGATATTAATGTCTAGTAGAAAGCAAAACAAATCAAAATTTGATTTTATTGCCGAATCAGGTAGATAATGAATAGTTAAAATATCTTTGTATTTTCAAAATTTTTCAAATTTTCAAATTTTATTTTAAGTCTTTCTTGAATTTCTGCAATGCAACAGAAGCAAAAAAAAAATCAAACCAACGTTAATAAAGGAAAAAATGTGATCAAAAGATACTGATTTCATTATCTTTGGATCAGATTTTCTCTTTTAAAACTTAATTTCATTATTTTGTATGTAGCTTTTTTTTTGTTTCCAATTTAAATGCAATAAAACAGCTTTCTTTTGACATTTAGTAGCGATTTCCGATTGTTAATTAAATTCGCTTGTAAATTTATTAAAATTAAAATTTAATATTTAGTCACTTCGCAAAATTTTCCTTTGGTTTTTTTAAAATCTTTATTGACGAAGATATTTTATCTTTTTTCAATGTTTTTGATTTTAGTACACTTTTCTGTGTGTTTTCTGTTGATTTATTATTTTCTTCATTAATATATTTGTTGTAATTTGTTGCCTTTGGGTATTATTAATTTGATTATAAAAAAATTGGAGATTTGGGTAGATAATTTTTGTGAAAATTTTGAATTTTTAAAATCATTCAATCAGTTTTGTTCTCCAATTTCTTCTTTAACTAAAATTCTCACTATTTAATTTTCAAGACTTCCGCTGAATTAACAAAAGAAAATAAACTTAATTAATAAGATCCTAATTGTTTTAAAAACATTTTTCCTATTTTTAGACTTTTTGAATAATTTTGATTTAAGTATCGCACGTTTTATACTTTTGTTTTTTTGTGTATTTACTATTTTAATTGTTTTTGTTGTTGTTGCAATTTATTTTTCAAATGGCCTGTGTGGGCCAATTGGGCTATTTGGGTGTTCTACCCAAATATTCTTGTTAAAAAAGCCATTTTGAATTTTTTAAATCCTTCATAAGTTTTGTTTTTCAATTGATTCTTTAACTGATGTTATCACTATTAAATTTCTATGATCGAAATTTTAACTAAAAAAAATATAAAATTAAAATTTTATTTTTATTCTAATCCAAATGTTTTTTTAATTTGCCATTTTTAGACATTTATAAATTATAAAATATTTTTAATTTAACTTTAAGTTTTTAGCTTTTTTGGCTTTCTTTGGATTTTTTATATACAGTTTTTTTAACCTATTGTAATTTCGTTGACAAATGCTTTTTATTCAATTACATTTTGATAATTTATTTAATTATTCTTTATAAAATTGGAAGATTTAGTAGATCCTTCTTATCAAATAACGCCATTTTGAATTTTTTGAATCATTCAACAACAGTTAATAGTTTTCCTCCTAAAAAATGTTCAGTGGTTCAGTATTAAGTTTCCATGACTGAAGCTAAAGTAAACTAATCAAAAACAAACCTAAAAAGGCCTCAAAATTTCCCCACAATCACAATAAAATATCGAAGGTGACCGTCGCAAATTTACAACTTCCGCTTCGCGTCATATACTATGTTAATTAATCGTAATTATTAATTTATTGAAATTGCCCGCGAGTGCATTCAACAATTGAACTTATGTAAATTAACTATAGAAAAGAAAGAAAAAAAAGAGTTCCTAATAATGCGTTTGTGTTCCCAAACAATGAACCCAAAGAAGCATACAGTAAATGCACAGTCCAAGAAGAAGCGGACATTGAACGCGCACATTTTTAATGAATTCCAGAAAGAGTTAAACTTTCTAAAAAAGTGGCGAAGCATGAACAGCATATACGCTTCGCTACGAAGTATCCAAACGAACAATACTTACGTTGTTTTAGCAAAGGGTTTCTAATGAAAATTGTTTTTTAGCTTTTCCGGGAGAGTCCTTAAGGGTTTTCAAATAATTCGCAAAGTCGAACAACACTCATTGGTTTTGCCGTAAAGGACACGCACGCACACTACTCTCGCACTCTTTGCGCGTTTCTCAGACTAGAAATCCATTCAACTTATGCGCGCTCTCTTCACCTACTAATGATACTCAAGTGCTAGTTTGTTATTACTGAGGCTGCTGCACTGTTCTTTCGGTATAAAGCGACTACAACACACTGACCGACTTTCCATTCTCTCCCCGTTTTACATGCTCGCCGCCGCGTCGTGATATGTGGCCGCTGGAACTCTTCATTCTAGAAATGCTCGACAAGTAGGTAAGAAGACTCTTGACGTCACCGACGCATCCGGGAGTCGCACGTATATTCCCAAAAATGCCGCAATCTTAATTACGACAATCTTCGGTTGTCCTTATTACGCAGTTCCTCCACTGCATCCTCGATGCGTGCAAACGGCAAAGCAGTTGTTTCAACACACCGGTTTTAACGAAAAATTTTCACGCCCGCATCGACACCAGCAGCAAATTCCTTCTATTGTATCGTCTTAAAGGGCAAGGACTTCTTCTTTTGTCTTTTGAATCTTCTGCTCATACATATGCATGCGTTTTATGGGTTTTACTTATTAGGAACGCTCATAAATTTTACACCCACAAGTGCGCAGCGCATATAACATTTTTAAATTTTAAATTATTTGCTGCGAGCGGCCTCTAACTGTGACCTATGCAATTAAACAGTAATTTAGGAAAATCACTAAAAGTATAAAGTCACTAAAAGTTACTAATTCTCTTTTCGGGAGAAAAATTGTTTGTCATTCCATTAGAGAGCAGTTTTTGTAAGTTGAAGCCGCTAAAATGTTTAATTCTGTGGATACTTTCGCTGCTAAGCCCTTCTGGAGTAATGGACCAACACCGGGAGCTATCTATAATTTCCCTAATATGGTCAAACCAGGCAACAATTCTGATTTTACCCAACATTCACAGTAAGTTCGCGTTCTAACCTATTTTTTTTCGGCTAAAACAATTTCTTAAATTTCCTTAATGAAGTGTTTCTTAATGTATAGGGCTCCTGTAGTAACATCCACTTCAATTGTTGCTCTTAAGTTCCGTGATGGAGTGGTAATGGCTGGTGACCTCTTGGGATCTTATGGTTCCTTGGCTAGATACAGAAACTGTCCGAGATTGCTAAAAGTAAATGAAAACATTATTTTGGGAGCTGGTGGTGACTATGGTGACTTCCAATATGTCAAAGACTTAATTGAACAAAAAATGCAAGTATTTTCTTTTGGATCAAATGGCATAAAATAAAACTTAATATGATTTTTAGGATTGATGAGCAATGTTTGGATGATGGCTTCAAATTGAAACCAAAATCAATGTATTGCTGGTTGACTCGCGTTATGTACAATAGGAGAAGCAAATTTGATCCCTTCTGGAATAATTTTGTTGTGGGAGGCTTGCAGGTTGGTAACTCTTCTACAAACTTTCATTTCTTTATTTTCCAATCTATTTTTTAAATTAATGATTTATTTAAATAAATTAATTAATAGAAAACTTGTTTTTGGTCTTAACATGACCCTTGGAATCCAAAAATTAAAGAAAGGTTTAAAAATAAAAAAAGGCCATTTCCAGTTAATTGAAAGGGTTAAGCCACTTTTGGTTGTCATCCTGCATGAACAAAAATGATTTTAAATTTAAAGAGAAAAAATGAAAGTTAAACCTGCTCTTTGTTTTGTTTTTTTAGGATGGTGTCCCATTTTTGGGCACCATGGATAAACTAGGCACAGCTTACGAGGACAGCGTAATTTGCACTGGCTACGGTGCTTACATCGCCACCCCGATTTTGCGTGCCGCTGTAGAAAAGAATCCGGACCTGCAATTAACTGAAGCCATGCAATTGGTGGAAAAATGCATGGAAGTCTTGTTCTACAGAGACGCCAGAAGTTTCCCCAAGTACCAAGTGGCTGTCATCACCAAAGACGGAGTGGAAATACGTGGCCCAATGGATGTGCAGCAAAGCTGGAATGTTGCCTACATGTGTGGACTGTAAAGGTTTTTATTAATTACTCTTACAACTTAATGTTTAATTCAAAGTGTCGCCAATGAAAACCTTGGATTTGGCGGAAGAGTATTTTTTCTGAATGTCTTTGATCTACAAGAAAAAAAAAGTAAAGGTTTTGTATTAAAAAATAAAAAAATAAAAAAAAAGAAGGAAAAATTACCTTTTGTTCAGTTTTAAGTGATATCAAATCCATTTTTTCCTTGCTTTTGTCAATAACTAATTTGTGATTGCTGATTTGTCTCATTAAGCTTTCCGTAGCGTCTACGTTCCATTGTTTAATCAAAGCTTCGGTTTCGTTTTTTATTGCTTCAGCTAAATCATTGTCCGCCTTTTCCCTTAGAGCTAACTTTGTTTGCAGATCGTTGTTCTGAACGATGCACTGTTTCAAATATAGTTCTAGTTCTTTCTTTTCAGACTCCAACAGCTCGAATCTTCTTTGCCATTCGTCTAAGACTTTTAAAATCGCTTCCCTGTCTTTTTGATTGTTTAATTTGTACTGTTCCAGCTGAATTTTTAACCTGGCAGTTATATCGTTATTAAGTTTTAACTGGGTGGTTAATTGTTCGCAAGCGTCACATTTTTTATGTTCATCTGAAGCTTTTAGTTCTTTTTCAACAGTTTCTAAAAGTGCTGTTTGTTTTTCTTGCAAAGAACTCACTTTTGCTTTGTATTCCAAGCAATTTGCACATTCAGTTGTTGCTTTATTCATTGCTGTCACTAGTTTTTTGTTGTATTCTTCCTGCAATTGCGTCCTCAAAGCAATCTCTTTTTGTATCAACGCATTTTCAACAGCTGTTTTAACAAATTCTTCGTCTATTTCAGGTTTTAGATTAATTTCTAAAACTGGTTCGGTTAATGTTGCTACATCTGCTACAGTCTTTTGTTGATCAAATATTATTTTCTGGAAAAGTTCTGCTTTTTGTGTCAGATCGTCGATGAGTTTATCCTTTTCCTTGGAAAGAGCAATCTTTTTATTTAGAATTTCAATAGTGGATTTGTTTTCTTCAAGTTTTTGCGTCAACTCGTTGATTTGTTGATTCTTAGAATTTATTTCTTTTTCCATGGACTCTTTTATTTCTACAATTGATTTTTTTATTAAACATTTTATTCAAAAGTTATAAATTACCTTTTAATTCATCAACATGAATTAGCTTTGAAGCGTCCAAAGCAATTTGAGCGGATTTATCAATCAAAGAAGACTTCATTTCGTATTCTTTAAGTTTGCTTAAAGTTTCTTTATGAGTTTGAATCAAATCAGCATACTCCTTTTGTAGCTGACTGTAATCAGTTGATTGCGTCTCCTGCATCGACTTCATTTTGTTCATCTCTCTTTGCATAACATTAATCATCTCGGTTTTGTTACTTAAATCTTTTCTAAAGTTTTCGTCGACACCTCTTTCTTTTAAAGCGGTTTTTAATTTTTTGTTGTCAGCACTTAGACCGTCAATCAGTTCCAATAGTTCTCTATTTTGCGCCTGAGCTTGGTCCAAATTGTCCGTTAATTGATTGATTATTCCAGATTTCGTAACGTTAATTGTATCGCGTTCGTCCAGTGCTTTATGGTATTTTTGATTCAAACCACTCTGCTCGTTTTCCTAAGAAAAAAATAAATATTTGAAGTAATTAAACAAATTGAAATGAATTAATTACCAATCGTTCAGTTTTATTAAGTGCATTTTGCAGTTTTTCTTGAACTTTCTGCAGCTCCATTTGGTAATGCTCTTCTATTTGCTTCTCAGTAATGGGATTTGTTGAAAATCCCTTTTTTACTAAAGCCAACTGTTCCATTAAATCATTATTTGTGTATCTAAAGGAATCACACTCCTCTTTCAAGTCCAGTACTTCTTGTTTCAGCTGTTCACATAAAGTCAGCACATTGTCTTTATCTTTTTGAAGTTTGGACAACTCTTCACATTTGTCCACTGGAAAAAAAAGAGAACAACAATATAAGCCATTATTTTCAAGAACTTTAAATTTGGTTAAAATTTAGATAGAATAAACTAGAAACCTAGTAATTCCTGAGACTGTTTAAGAGAGATTTGCAGACTGTCTTTTTCTTGCTTTAGCAATAAAATTGTTTTGTTCAAAGATGTATTGCTCGTTTCCATTTTATTTTGCAGTTCTTGAACCTGTCTAGTTAGAGATTCCACTTCTCTCACTCGTACATTATACAACACTTCCAATTGATTTTCCAAAGAAGCGTCTTTGTATTTGGGTTCTTGGTAGTCTACAGAAGTATTGTTTGAAGAGTTTACAGTACTTTGATCATCATAATTAAAATCATCCATGGCTTTATGTAAATATGACTGAATCTTAAATGCATTTACGTTTTTATAAATTATTCATTGCTTAAATGATTCAACTCACTTCTTCTTGTCTCTTTTTTTGCTCTTCCAAGTCTTCAGCTTCTTCCAAATTTTCATTATCTATTTGTAAATTACCTGGTTGAAATAAACTGGTACCCACATTAGAATCCATTGCAATAACTTTTATTGTGCTAACTATGCAACTTTTTTTGTGATTTAAAATTGTTTAAATCAGTTTAAATTCAAATATTGAAAACTCAATCAAATCAAAACAAACGAACATCGAAAAGTCCAAGGTTCTAATCATTCTGACAATTGACACTTGGCACCGTTAATAGCTTGTTGACATTTTGTCCTTGACGTTTGACGTTAGCCAGTCAGTAACCTCAATCATCAATATTATTGTGTAACAAAACTTGCGGGTGGAAATTTAGTGAAAATGCAAGCAGTTAAATTGTTTTCGATCACCAGAACAGGTAATTATGATCAAAAATCATTTCTTCGTGATCCAATTAATAAAGCAAGTAATTGCAGCCAGCCAATCAATCAGATCATTGAGCTTGTCTAACAGCGTCTTGCAAGCAGCTCTAAAATCCAATGAGCCTTCAAGTGATGGCTTTGTTTGTGTCAGCAAGCCACCAGTGGATAGAAGTTGGGATGCTCTTACTGATAGGGCAGCACAGACTACTTTCTTAACTGAACTAGCGAGGGGTTTTGCTGTTACTCTTGCTCATATATTCAAAGAGCCTGCCACCATCAACTATCCCTTTGAAAAAGGACCTCTGAGTCCTAGGTTTAGAGGAGAACACGCTCTGAGACGGTATCCATCAGGTGAAGAGAGATGTATTGCATGCAAACTGTGTGAAGCTATTTGCCCTGCTCAGGTAATGCCAATAATTAATTGTTATTATAAATAGGAAATTTATTTTTTTGGCAATTTTAGGCCATTACAATTGAAGCTGAAGAACGCGAAGATGGATCTAGAAGGACCACCCGATATGATATTGATATGACCAAGTGTATTTACTGTGGTTTTTGTCAGGAAGCTTGTCCTGTTGATGCCATTGTAGAAGGACCTAATTTTGAGTTCTCTACCGAGACTCATGAAGAACTGCTTTACAATAAGGAGAAATTGCTTAACAATGGTGACAAATGGGAGTCGGAGATAGCCGCTAATATTCAAGCTGATCATCTCTATCGTTAAATAATGTGTTGTTGAAGCAATTCTTATAGATTATTGTGTAATAAAATTGTGTATAGATCAATTTACAAGCATTATATTGCAAATTGCATTAGAATAGTAGAAAGACCCCCTTAATTTTGATTATTTAACTTATTTTAAAATTCATTAGAAGAATTTTTTTACGATATTCTATTTGGTTGTTTATTAAGTTAAGCTATCTCTAAAAGTAATTATCCAATCTTTATAATTCTTGCACCAAAGATGGTAAATTTCAACCTCTAGATTTTTTTATTATTTATTTCTCTTAATATTTTTTATTTGCTAATACGGTAACAATCGATTTTTCTATTTCTCGTTCTAATTAAATTTTGAATTGATTTTAGAATGATTTCTTTCTGTTTAAAATTCCGGTTATTAGATATGTTTGTTATAAAAAAAACCTCTATGAATGATAATGATTTTAACATCTAAAATTGGACAACTTATAAAATATAAACAGCTCCTGAAAATGGTTATTTTTGCATAATCAATTTTATTAACAGTTTTAATATATAAAACTATAATTTAAAAAATAAAAAATAAAGAAAAAATAAATCTTTTAATAGAATCTATTTGAATTTGCTTAATTTATCGAGATTTCATAACTTACTTGGTTTTTAAGAGAGCAAATAAAATTACGGTTATTTTTTTTATGGAAAACATAATAGTTGGGTAGTTGGTTACGAGTTATGATCTTAATTATTAGTTTACTTTTGGTATTAACAAAACTATTCTGAAGAGATCTAAAATTAGATTAGTCAAATATTTGCTGAATTTTCAAACAAACTTTAGACTTCGTTTCGAATTTACCTGGCATTCATATTTTCATTATTTTATCTCATAATTTAGTTAGATTAGAATGGTTTCCTCTAATCTCTAATGAAAACTGGCCAAAACTGAAATAATAATAACATATTTTAAAAAAATGAATAACTTTTTTGGATTTTTTCGATCACCCGAAAAGTTCTTTTTTTAGTTTTTTTTTAATTGATATTCGTAGGGTTTAAAAGCCGGTTGGGGTTAGTAACCTTTTATTAATTTTTATAAATCGTAAAAAAATTGCTTGTAAAAATCTGCCTTATTCAGTTTCCATTGAAGGAAGCAAACTACACAATCCCTAATTATTTCCATTTTAAGTTCAAAAGGAGGAAAATCATAAAATAATGTTTACGCAGGCCAATTTATGCAATTAATTCTGCATAAATGAAAAACTGAAAATAAATACGAATTCAAAAAGAATAACGAGTAGACCGGTAGACACAAGTAGACATAATCAAGGATCATAGGTGGCACAGGAAGGACAAAAAAGAGTGGGGGCAAGGACTTAAAGGATAAACAGATGCGCACCTTGACATCAATCGGGCTGAATCGGGCCATTACGCGTTACGCGTTTGCGTTGAACAGCTGCACATCGTTGTCTGCACAGGGGAACGACCGTTATGAGCCAAATCAAAGCGGCGAACCCGCCACAAACTTGTTGATTTGTCGTCGTCATCGTTTCCCATGGAGGTCTAGTGCAGAAAACAATACAATACTAAGGTTGCGCGAAGAAATGTGGCTCGAATAATGAGTGAAGAGCAGAGAGTGCTTCGAGAATTGCACCAGGGTACCACCATCAATGAAACATCTCGATTGCACACCAGTACTCCCAAGAATCCACTCCTGAACAGCAACACCATCAGCCATACGAAGAACATTATGGATTTTTCTCTGGTGAAATTCAACAATTCCCTGCAGATAATCAGCGGCGACAGTGGCTACGTCTCCAATACCACGGAATCATTCACTTCGACCACCCACGAAGAAAAGGCGGCCGGTTCCTTCATCGATAAGTCACCCTACATTTCCGAAGATGCCCTTCTGGAGAAGCCGGAGAGTGCGAAAAAAGAGCGACCCAATCAGGACGTTTACCGGGAGTTTGCACATCTTAGCAGCTTGAATTCCTCATTTATGCACGACGGCATTGTGAATTCTGTCCTTGCTCCAGAGACTCCTGAAGTTAACGAGGAATGTCCCAGAAAAGTATCTCCTGAAATTGGGTACCAGCTTCCAATATGCGTAGGAGCTTGCTATGATAATTGCTCCAGTAATAAGGAAAACATCAGTATTGAGGAAGTGAAGCTTGCTAAAGCTACGCCTAAGAAATTGCGGAAAAGTCCCAGGAAGCGGAAAAGAAGCAGATCCGCCAGTTTGACTCCCGCAAAACCGTACGTGAATCCGGTAAGCTCGTACGTCAGTCCCGACTTGTTTTCCGACGAAGAACCAGCGGATACGTCTGTTAATTCCAACACTAGTTTAATTTATAAATACGAAACCGGTGGCGATCATTTGCTGCTGAAGAAAGTCAACAAAACTTTGGTTGGAGTGCCGCCCCCGCATTGTCTCACCGTGACCAACATAACGGTGAACGATATGCTTGATAAGCTGAGAGCTGAGGAGAATTGTAAATATTTCTGGGACAAGTGCAGTAGTTCAGATAATCCCAATTATTTGAATACAAAAGATTGGCCTGATATATTAATGGAAAGGCAGCCAGGATTGTGGTAAGTTTTTTTTATACTATCAATGTTTGTATTTTATTGTATTATCATTACATTGTTTGAATACCAAAATATTTTGTTTTTGCTGCAGTTACAATCATAGTAAAATTGCCGAGGATTTGGAGTCGCTGTTTATGAAGTACGTACAGCGGTATGTTGGGGCAGAGACACAGTCCAGTTGCACGGTGTTCGACGTGGCTAATAGTAGTCCTTCGAAACGAAAAGCCAACAGGTTGAGATGGGCCGCCAAGTCGCCAGGAAGACGGCTTAGTCATTTGGCAAGAAGACGCATTACTTTTTCCAGTGCTAATTTGCAGTCCGGTTCTGCTCTTTCCCGACAAATAATGGTCGATTCAAGGTAAGTGTTAATGGGTTCTTAATTTTTCTCCTTGTTAATGTTTGAATTTATTTGCACTTTCATATAACATTGAACTAATTTAGTGAAAATACTTTAGTAATGCTTGTTGGAATTTTACGTGATCACAGTATACTTAGAACAAGTTTAAGGACACCTTATAATTAAGTTTGGGGTTCTTTTAATTTCTCAAAATAATGCTAATTGATTTTTTTCTTATTAGGCCATTAAAAACGCTTTACTTTTTTTTGATTAAAACCAACTGTGTCTCTTTTATTTTAAGAGATATTGGATTTAATAAATTTTGCTCTATTTCTGATTTTGAGGTCATTTAATAGTTAATAGTATTTAATAATTACCTCCTCTGTCCCAAAGATGTATTTCTTTAAATAATCTCTGATTAACCAAGATAAATAAATAATGGATATTAATTGTTTCATCTTGAATAACATGAGTATGTAATATTTAATAAGTAGTCTGTATTCAAAACAAATTTTAACCGTTTGTCATAATGATAATTTTGTTTTAAAAAACAAGGAAACTTATTTCAATCTAAAGTAGGAAAAAAATTGCAACCAAATTCGTATTTTATGTAAATTATGTACTACTTGTAAAATAGAATGTAAAGAATTTGAAGTTTGGAGGAAAATATGTTATTATTATTTTTTTGTTTGAGAAAAGGGACTCCCCAGTAATCCATGTATATATTTTCAGACATTTAGCGCTCCTGAATCGAAGAATAAGTCCACGAAAACGAAAGAGTCCTAGAAAAACTCCGCGAAAATCGTTATCGCCGCGAAAAACGGTACGGACCCCGAAAAGTTCGACAAAGAAGCGCCTAGCGTTCCAAGTGATTTCGGACGAGAATGCCAAACCTTCTACCTCGACTTTGAAAGCCAGCGCTACCAAAAGGGCCCTTTTTAAAAGCCCCACTTTTTCGGCCAACCCAACCGCCAATTCTTCGAATCGCTCAAATACTCCTAAAAAGTCGAAAACCACACCGAAAAGGGCGCTTTTCACCTCTCCTGCCAACAAGCGCAGGCGTTTAAATTTAGAGGACAACAATAGTGAAAATAAAAATCCTAACAACGGCTCAGCATCGTTGCAAGGAAACAAACGAGAATCGTTGCTTACTTCTCAGGTAGTCGAATTAAGTGCGCAACATAAAAAGGTAAAGACTTTTTAAATAAAACAATTACATTTACTATTAGAATTTTGATCATTTTTAGAAACTGCAATGGGCTGTTTATGAGGCACTGAGAAGTCAAAATGTGGGCATAGGGCATGAACATTTCCGGCAATTCGCTTCGGTTCTGGCGAGAGTGACCAGACGATTGTTGCCCACGGTGAGCTCTGTCAATGTTGGCACCAGCGAACGGATGCTGCGTATCGCCAAGCAGCACGTCTTTGCTGTGACCAAAGGCAAGAGTATGGAGGAAATAATTCGCAATTTCGAAAATACGCGAAACAAAGTACTGAAACCGTCGGGCTATGTTGCTATAAATGGCGAGGAGAAACAATCGGTGGTGAACAGTGTGAATAATGTGGTTGAGAAGAAATTTGTGCCTGAAAACAAAGTTGATAGAGTGAAAAAAATAATTAAATTTTAGCTTCGACATGTTCAATTGATAGACAATGATTTATTCCTTGTAGTGTTAATTTAAATAAAGAAAATTGAACTTTTTTGATACACTTTTATATTATTTTCATTTTAAGAAGTCTTCTTGGCAGTTTTAAATCATTTGAATTTCAGATAAACAGATAAATCAGCGATCCTGTCTTAAACAAGCAGAATTTTGAAGTTTTCTGCGATTATTTTTAATAATTGTGTCCTACGTTTTAAGGTTTTAAAAATTTTTTAGTTAATATGTTTTGTTATTGCAATAAAAAAGGATATAAAACAAATGTTTTTAATAACCGATTTGACATCTAAACATACAGTTTGAAAACCCGTTTTGTTATTTATCTTATTGTTTTATTTTGCTCTAAACCCCAATCTTTTTACAATAATATGCGTTTATTAAGGCCGTAACCTTTTCAGCTGTACAATGTGTAGTATGAAAATTTTTTTCTGGCTAAAACTAACTTAATTTTGCTCAGTTTTAGATTAAGTTTGATTTTAAATAGTTTTAATGATTTACAATTTTTTAATAATGAATCAAACCTATTATACTCTAAAAGACCTTTATTAACGTTTTGTTTTTTGCGTATTTTTTATTTATTTACATGGGGAAGTGCTAATCACTCCTATATCTAGTGTTGTAACGATGAAACTCTTAAAACTGTTTAAAAAGGTTTCTAAATATTTAACTTTATTTTGTAAATGAACACTAGGGTATGAAATCGAGCCAGATTCGGATCATTTAACAACCAATTTAATTCATTTAACATATCTTTAACTGGCGCTGTTTTATCACGATTTAATATAATACGCATTCCTTTATTCTGTAATAGCTGAATCCTCGTTATTCATTAAATATATCACCGTTTTCGAATAAATGAAATGATATTTTATTGTATTTACTGTATCAATTTTTGTATTATCGAAAGTGAGTAAAATTTTGTTTTTAAAACGATTCAGAAATAGTTTTAAGAATATTATTTATTATTTCGTTCATAGAAGTGCTTTTTTGTTTTTGAGATTATCTGTTAGTCTTGAATTTTATTGATTTTGTTTAGCAATCTCTGCTATTAACTAAAGTTATTATTATGATTATTATATTCCCCATACGTTTAGGATTTCATCAAACTGAGAGTATATTTTTTAACTAACAGATTTCTGGTAAGTCTTTCAAAAACTTTTCACATTTCATTTTTACAATACAATAGCAATTTTGTTAAAATAAAATTAAATTAAAAAAATAATCAGGCGACGTCTAATTTTTATAATACGTATCACTGTGGGGTCCATAACGTCCGGTTAAAGCTCTGTCCGGTAACAAAGGGCTGCGTTGAGTCCTTTCCAATGTAATTGGCAAAACAATCGGATCTCGATATTTTGTATAATATTGAGGGAACTTGAAGTAAGTACTAAAAACGAAACATTGCAATTAGCAAACAACATAAAATGGGAATTAATATAAGAATAAATAATACGTTGTGGGATTTTCCGGGCATGCATACAAATAGTTTCCTTTTTTAAACTCCTTGAGGGGATGAAGATTGCCAGTGTAGTCCTTCATTTGGTCTCTATGCATTTGAGCGACCTTTAGAAGAGCATTCAAGTAAAAATCGTTAAAAGGCAATATGTGAAGTAATTTGATTATTGCCTACAAGATAAAAATCGTCGATTTCGCTCATTCGGCCTGGATCCAGCATTGTGAACAACGGTTTGGAAAAGTGGATATATTTGTACATGTTCTTGATGGACGCACTGGAATATTTTGGTTTGGGTATATAACAAGGCTCAATGAAACCCCAATTGTAAGAGAACATCTACAATAGATGTAATTTTGGATTAAGGATTAGGTTTTCTGATGTGAGGGTGGTTTTTACTTGAAATTTTGATAGATTTTCGTTGCGATATTGATTAAAGTAATCGAAGCTCTTCACGTTGCAATTTCCATTTTTTAATGGCGGATCTGCAGTTTTGAAAGGCATCTTGAGAGCTGGAGGGTAGTTTGTTATCATCATTTCTCCTAAAGAAATTTCACCCATTTTCTGTTTCCGGTAATAAATAATTTATGCAAAACCGAATTGATGCTTGTTGCTTGTTAATTTGAATTGACAGTTTTACAAGTTTCATAAGTTATTTACTTTATTTACACCATAAACCCACAAAACAATTGATTTAATTTAATTAGTTAACTTGCAATAATTACATAATAATATTGAATATAATTGTAAAAGTTCGTAAATGAACATTATTATTGTCTTTTCCAATTAATTTAATGTATTTAAATATAAATTATTTCCCCATCACCATGACAGAAGGACCCTCGGGTCGATAGCCTCCCTGTGCTTAAAGCACAGAAAAAAATACAGTAACTATAAATTATTTAGAAACTGAACAAACTTAGCAAATTTAATTTTTGAATTAGCCTTGAATTTATCTCATTATATTCTGGTTTATTTATTTGTTTATTTTTTTAGGATGAAACAAAATTTATTAATTTGAAGTATTATCAAAACAATTATTAAAGTTAAATTATATAAGATATTGTTTCTTTTAGTTGTTTTCGATTAATATAAAAAACTCACTAGATGCGCTAATTTTGTTCAATAGTAAATTTAATTGTTGCAAGGTATTTCATGCAATATAATCCTATTATAAGTTTGTATATATCCCATATAAGTTTATATCCCCAATAAGTTTAAATATGCCAATTACCTCTTTAGAATTTAGTCATAATTTTATACCGGATGATTGATTGAAACCGCTCTCATTAATTTTAACTTACATTTCAAAATTCTGACCTAAGAAAAGTTTTATGACTTGTAATTTAAATAGATTTTTAAACAACTTCCTAGCAAAGGCATGAGCTCGGATTTATAATTTCTGAAAAATATTTTTTATATTTTATCAAAAACTACAAATTTTTAACTATAGAATACATAAATAATTTTGATATTTGCTCCACCGAGCGTTTTTCACAATAAAAATTGATTTTCTCATAAATTTTTTGATATTCTATTTAAAAATGGAGCCAAATATATTTCCTTGCAATTAGTTTAAAGGGTGTAAAGTTCATAATTGCTAATTTTGTAAATTTATAATTAAAAGTTTATCGGTTTTGGTTAAATCAGGACGGTCATATTATCTTTATAAGTTAAAATTACTTCGCGAAGAATGAAGGAAGGACTTTGAGCGCTCAAAACGTAATTGTTTTTTTGTTTTTCGCAAATTAGGACTTATCACCCTACGCACTGCAAACACCGAATTATACGCCAAAAGACATTTAAAAAAATTTTATGGTGGAAATTATAATAATGAAGATTTTACCGGAAACAGTTACTGGTAAAGTTAATATAAAATAAAAATTTTAAATTTGTTACTTTGTTTTGACTTTTAAAAATATTTCAACGAACGGTATCAATTAATCATCTCTCATTACCCATAAGCGCAATTAGTTATTAACTGGAAACAGTTCTTTCCAATCCTCTTCAACATTTTCATTGCGGGGTGACGGATGAGGTAAATACATTACATTTACATGTATGTTGTTTCGCATTTTGATTTTCCTCGCGCATTCTATGGCTCTTTGTTCTGGGTGGCGTCCAAAAGCAATAACACATTCCGGTTTTAAAAGCTTTATAATGCTTATCAGCATTTCATCGCAAATTTCCTCCAATTTTTGTAAGGCATTTAAATTGTAGTTCTTAAATATAATATCATAAATATAAAATATCATATTCAATATACCTTATAAATATACCTCAAGCTTTTCAGGAATTATATTTTCTTTTGTTATTGTATCCCAAAACGCTAACGGACAGTAGTTAAGAATAAATTTGTCGGAAAAGAAATCATTCTTTGTAGGATAGAATTTTTGGAAAAAGTTCCAAAATCTTCTTGATGATTCGATGTCGATATCTCTTTCCATCTGCGGATCAATATGTAAATAATTTCTGCATATATAAGAATCAACCATTGGAATTCCTATATAATTTGAATATGGCGGGTTTATCGCCAAAATTATTTTTTTTACGGGGCCTTGCAAGCACTTCTTTATATATTCATTTCTAGTGCTCAAAGTTTCTCTAAACTTGAAATGGTTTTTTATTAGGCAATTTTCAATTATTGGCGGAAATTCTTGGGCAAATCTATTTAAAGCGTAATCTTCAATCTTTATCAACTCGTCGCTAAAAAATTAAATTTCAAAATTTAAAAAATAATTAAACTATAAGATTATTTCCGCATTTTATACCTTATTGAGCTTTCATTCTGAATGGAAGCTTGAGCACCCTTATTGAATTGATTTTGATTCATTTTTGATTATTTTAACAAATGCACTAATCATTGATATAAATTGGAACCGCTATTTATACTTTATAACATAGATAATATAGTTTATTATAATGGACAATATGTTGATAAAAGTAAATCTATACCCTATCTACAGAAATGCTTAATTAGATAATTGTTAATGGAGATGCATTTTTTTTTTCTAAAATTCTTTTCTTTAAGTTTTTTTTTCTATAGTCAAGAATCATTTCATAAGTACCTATTGTTATCAATTTCGCAATTATAAAGAAATTTTGGATATTAAGCATAGATAACATGATAACGGGCCAATTTTGTTAAAATTAAGATGCAACGATAACATTTTTCAAATCTTTGGAAGTCCGTAACAAGGAGCCAAATAATTCGGTTTAAATACTAATCCGTTAGATAAGAAATTATTTTATTAATTTTCAAGCATTTAGAATAGCAACAGCAAATCGCCGTGCACTGCATTTTATTTTATCGAATACGGTTAGGCGAATTTATAGTTATTGGGATAATTATAGAAAAGAAAAGCCCGATAAAATAAAAAAAACTTTTTTTGAAAGATGATTTTGAATATGGAATGACGTGTTATAACACGTTATAATTGAAATTATAATTTCAATTGGCGTAGTTGCAAAAATGGCAAGTATTATTTAGGTGGTTTAGGCCCAGGAGCGCATTTCCAATAAAAACTGAACTAATAAAATATTCTTATTTAAATTGGTCGAATTTTTTTAATCCTTACTTTACTTATTACGTAAAAAAAGTAATTAAGCACTTCGTTTGCCTAAAATGACTTATTTAAAAAAAAAATCAGTAAAAACTAAAAAAAAAAAAAAATCCAAAAGTTAGGCCCCTTAGTAACCGATAGAAATGAAAACCCATATTAACAATTTGTGGTAAAAATGATGATGTTATTGTAAAGGTAAATGGTTTGATAAGAGTTAATCTGCAATAAAGCTAGATTACATTATTTACAGAATATTGTTCATCGAATTGTTCAACGAGAGACCAATCTTTATAAAATTAAGATGCAATGCAAGTAACGACAAAAACTTTTTCTTTTTGAATGAGTTCATTACATTTAATTAATTTTTCAATAGGATTTTTTTAAAGAAATAAATAAAACTTTATTTTTTAACGAAACATGCAGAAATCACAAAAACGATTTAAACTTCTTAGTTTATAAGGTAATTAAGGGCAAAATGCAGCAATAATGCAGTACTCGACAATTAATTTTGGAAGCAGTTTTTGATCCAGTTAAATATTTTCATTTAAAGTAATAATATTTATTTTAATATGATATATCCAATTAGTACAGCTTGTTTGCGAAAATATTTATTGAAAAAATACTTTTTGGTACCAAAAGGTATTTATTGAAGCTGGGAAGAGCGGTCTCAATTGTGCAGTGAAGTTGTGGTTGATTGAAGTATAGGGGATCTCTCTTGAAGCTAATTCGACAACTGCAAAACCAAAAATGAAAATTCTTGTTTTTTTTTTCAAATACATTCAATACTTTCGTTTTCATGAACGATCTCGACATTCCCAAACCAAAGAACAATATCGAAGGCTTTTTTTGCAGATTCGATGCATGGCTAGAAAGCGAATTTGGAGGAATTTCTTGGACAAAAATCGATCGGCTTTCCGTACAACTCATCATGTCATAGCCATCAACTTGTGCATGCGGAAATACCACCAATTTCACATCAATCATTTTCGGAATGTCAACAATACTGCATTGGGGCATTATTAGGCGTGTTACAGTTCGAGGTAACATGCAAGGCGCTGTGTAAATTTCCCTTGTCGATTCGTCCACTATTTGTCCTTCGAGTAAATATACATTCTCCATTAAATATGTGACGGCGAAAATCTTGTAGTGGTCTATTTTAGGCACCAGGGCACGATTCAAATTGTTATATTTTTCATACATTTTGCAGTCCGAGTAAGTTGGGTAGCTATTGATTGCATTCGGAATTAAATTGAAAGCAACAAATTTCCAAATTCGGCATTTCAATCTAAAAGTATAAGAAATAATTTTTTAGTTTAACTTTTTAAGTAAACTGTTGGCTAAAATTGGCGCATCATAGATTTTTTAAAGTAATTTCTTTAAAACCATTTAATTTAGAAAAATATTATAATGGTTCCCAAATGATACTTTTAATTGGAAATTAATAAATTTCTAGAAAAAAAAAAACGATGCTTGTTCAATTTTCAGTTAAAAAAATATAATTCTACGTTTTTTAAATAAATATTTATTTGAAACCATATAGTCGGCTCTTGGCTTGTTGAACATTTTTTCCATTTAACCAAATCTCTACATCCCTTATTAATCTGGATTAAAAAATACTAATTTCATTTAAATATAAAAAGTTGATTTCACTTAATTTTTTATTTATTTTATCTCTAAAATTCTGCTCCTTTTTCTGTTTTAACTAAGTGGAATCTGTCTCCATAATTAATTAAAATTATAAAATGCGGTCCTGAGGCATGCACCGCGCAGTTATAGTTTATAGTTGATTAAAAGCAAATTTACTTTCAGTGGGTACAAAAATTTGTAAAATAACTCTTGAAGTAATAATTTACAGCGTACAGCTTGAAGTTTGAACTTTAATTTGAAAAATATAGAAGTTTTTGTTTCAAAGGACTTTTATTGTTCTTTTGATAAATAAATAAAAAATTTGGATGATCGATGTTTCTATTACAAACGGCAAATGCCATTATGATACTTAATGGTCTTAAAAAAAAATTGAAGAGTTGATTGCATAAAGATTTAATCTATTAATTGCTGATTAATTAATGTGGTTTTTTAAAAGAATAATATTTTAGATGTTTCACCTTTGAATTTTAGAGATTTTATCATTGAATTAATATTATTTATATATTTTTTTGTCTGCGAAATAAATAGATTATAATTTACCCATATAATGGATCCGGATTTATGGACATCGCTTGAAGAAGCACATCCTTCGTTATGATAAATCCACAAGAGTCATGAAGGGCTTCGATTACGCAAGAGAACGGCCTTCCTGTCAACATTGAATGCTCCCCCAAACTACCCCCAACTAAAATATATTCAATTTTTGTTTCAGTAAAGTCGATTCCATTATTTATTGCTTGCACTGGCAACTCGCCAAATTCTTCCAAACGTTCAATCAACTTCTGATTAGGTACGTAAGTCATTTTCAACAATCCTAAATATATAATCAATCGGTTTTGCTTAAAAAAAAGGTAAGAAATTTCAATCATAAGCGGTCATACCTTTAGCTAAAATTATAACACCATCGATGTAGTTTCCATCATCGCAAATAAGGTCACCTGGTGCCCAAACTCTCATTTCTAATTGCGGATAGAGAAAGTCTTGCAATTCTGGGTCCCCGCTTATCCATGGAATTTCCATAACGATTTCCTTGGGTGTATTGCAGTGCAGAAGTTTTGTTTGAATGATCAATTTGTAATTATCGGCAAATAAGCCGTTCAGAATATTATATTCATATTTGTCCAATTGACCTGAATCAACAGAAAGTTATTAAAGAGGTTCTAAAAAAAAAAAGAAAAAATCTAACCTGAAGTTTTTATTAAATTCAGATTGTAAATCATTGACCTTAGAATTTCATATTTTAGAAAATTAGAAGTCAATGTAATTGCCACTCTTGGATTTTCCATTTCGACTTTTACTAAACTCAAAGTAATGCGCAATTTATCGTCGTTTACCTGTGCCTTTAATGGTCCTCTTATTGATTCAATTCTGCACAAATGATCGAAATTTGCCAAAACTTCTTCGTAACTATAAAGTAAAGCCTGAAACACACAAAAAATTAATTAATAAATAAAAAAGAATCATGTTTAACCAACCATTCCGACAGTAAAAGCGTACTTTTTCTCTCGGATCATCAAGAAATCATAATGGCGAATTAAAATTGGATTAAACAATTCAAACAGTTTATAAAAGTAAATGATTCTCACAAAAGCTATGTATCGCATGCGAAATATTTCATTTACAATGTAAATTGCGTAGGAAATGACATCAATTAACAGCATCAGTAAGTCAATAATATTCCACCAGTCTCTTAAAAATAAAAATATGTTAAAAATAAATTTTAACAACTGTTTATAATAATTGTACTCGGTTAGATTTTATTACTATTATAATACGAGTAGTACCTGCAATAATCACGGATTCCTTGTCCTAAGTTGGAATAACTTCTTGCAGCAACTTTAACAACTAATTCAAATATAAAAAATAAATCCACTGCAATACTTGTAAAGAATAAAGGATTCTCCATTGGTTTCCAGTATGAGTAAGTTGTAACAAAAGCAACAGTAATTATTAAATGCAAAATTATTGCTAATGTTTTTAAGTATATGAATAAAGCACTAAATGTGATTAATCTATAGCAAAAGATGCGGAATTTCCCACTTGGCATTGTATACGATTTTTCCGTGGCCCAATTTTGAAATCCACTTTTCAGTCTGAAGTATAATGGCTGAAAAAATTGAAATATACTAAAAAAATATCTTCATTGGGACGATATATAAATTGTTATTATTATTTTTGTATGAATTGATACATAAAGTTAACTTTATATATACAGGGTGATTGTTTCCAATGGCCGACTACCCATATCTGGAGAACTATCAATGTTATCGAATCCGCTTTTTGACTATATTATTAACATCAAAATTCTAGTTCACCCAAAATATTTTCAACTTCCGGTCACTTCCGGTTATACCGGAA
>JASKGO010003380.1:0-24209 GCA_030556065.1 Holobus sp. GC000080 | reverse complement strand
TTTTATAATGTTTAAAAAGAAAATTAGACAAATGTTATTGATGTAATTTTTATATGTACATGTTACATTTCAATACACTACTACTACTATTTTATTTTTATTAAGGAATCAAAATAAGAATTAAAAATCGGGGTGTTCCATTTAAAAAAAAGAAGTAAGTGGCAACTTCCGGCATAACCGGAAATAACATAAAGTGGAAAACATTTTCCAAGAATGAAGCATTTGCTTAAATTAAGAATGGAAAAGAAAAAATTAAGTTCGCTTTTATAGTTCTACATATATCGATGCCCTCCCGCTCTCGTGAAACACCCTGTATAGCGATGGTGCCATTTTTCGTGGTAACAATTTATTCCGCTAAGAAGCTATTCCAATATCAACCCCGAAAAAAAGCAATTAATTCCAAAAATCGTGCCAATAAGATGTGGGTGAATTATCGCTAAAAATAGCTTAAAAAACAATTAAGGGTGGCCTTAATATCTTATTTATAGGTGCTTTTAGCGAGCTAATTCATTGATCAAATGTCAAGATTACCAATAAAAATGTATGGAGAAGAGAGCGAGCGGAGAAGAAAAGCAAAAAAAGTCCGGTAAAAATCGGAGCGGGAAACCTTTCGCTGGCAATAACAAATAGCAAGTTAATTCCCGGAGCGATTATTTATTGCAATATCGCGTTTGTGCTCACTAAATTTTGCCGCCACGTAAAATTGCGCTTTGCTTCATTAACTATTTATTTATGCCGCGCGCTCGCTTGTAAATATAAATTATTCCTTGGACGATGAACTAAATGTGAAAAGATTTCCGAGACAGCTTTAGTTACATGATTTCCACTGTTTTATTTCCCCTTTATATTATTATACGTATACTTTACCTTCCTGTTCTCTTTCAAAGGGAAACTTTATTAAGTATTTAATTTTCTGATTGCTTATTATTATTTATTTCAAGCTTTTCTAATTAAAAAGAAAATTATGCTATAACTTGTAAAAGAGAATACTTTTTGCTAAATGAAACGCTTCGGTTTCATATTTATCTTTTGGTCTTTTTTGACAATGCGAAGATAAAAAAGCGATCGCAGTAGTAAA
Source organism: Holobus sp. GC000080 (assembly GCA_030556065.1). Classification (NCBI taxonomy): domain Eukaryota; kingdom Metazoa; phylum Arthropoda; class Insecta; order Coleoptera; family Staphylinidae; genus Holobus; species Holobus sp. GC000080. The sequence continues at coordinate 23,131 of JASKGO010003380.1, read as the reverse complement.
ACTGAAAGACGGCAACGACGTTGGGAAACAAGAAAATACTTTGGCTTTGATACAGATATATATTTGGATGTATGAAAAATTCCGTAATTTCCGTCGTTTGTGTTGATGGGACTTCAAGAAAAATACTTAAAATAAAGACAAATTACCGCAAGTGCGACGCAAAACTTTTATTATACACTGGATCGTAAATTTTTAGCAGTCGAGAGCATCTTTCGCCACTTTCGTCCTCCGTACTACACCTTACTTTTTCGATAATAAGCGAACGGAAATTGTTAAAGTTTTCAATTTGTTTCCGCTCCGGTTTATTTTATGTACACATATTTATTTATTTTTTGCTTTCAATTTTGTTCTTGGAATTCGTCATGTCAAATACAGGGTGATTGATTGAATCCGTGCGTTAAAACATTTTTAACTTCTAAGTTAGTTAGAAATTTGAAGATTTCAGCATAGCATTTTATGCATGAGACAAGTTAATTGTATTTTTTTTAAGATTGTTGCATTTCCGGTTATTCCGGATTCATTACCGACAGTATTATTTCAATTGACAGCCTATATTTTTATTTTAAAATAAGACTGAGAATGAAAACATTTTTGGTACCATTTTGATTTTTATATTTTAATAAGTTTTTGAACAATTAATTTTTTATCGTCGAAATGAAAAAAAAAGTGATATCTTTTTAATGTCGTCACTTTTAAAATAAAATAATTATAATTTGAAACTTTATTTTATGCTAGGAACATTAGCAATTTAGCAAATTGAACAATTTTAATAGTTTTCAGTAATATTGCATTACAATTGGAGCATGAAATAAATATGGGTTCATTAAAACTTTTTAAAAGTTAATGCAATAGAGCTGAAAACTATTAAACTTAAAAAAATTGCTAAATTGCTAATATTCTTAGTATAAAAAAAAGTTTAAAATTGTGAAAAACATATTTTTTTCAAATAAAATGGACAAGTTTTATTATTCCTTTCGATGAAAAAGTGAATCAAGAATAAAATGCTATACCGAAAATTTCAAATTTTTAACTTATTTAGATTTTATTTATTTTTTAAAGCATGGGACAATCCTCCTGTACATGTTGAAAGAAAACCGGTAAATACGAAAAATTATGAGAAAATGTATTTGTAAAATGATTCGAAAAAGCAATAGAAAAACAGTTAAATCTCGCCGAGCGACATTGTTTTCGCGAAATGAAGAAGAGCAATAACTTAAACGAAACAATCCATTAGCGCGACACAAAATACGCAGCAGTGATGTCTTTTTGTAATTTCCCAAGCATTCGCGAAAGAATAAGTTACCGTTTCAAAATAAACGAGCCAAATTGACGCGATGCAATGAAAATATATAGAAACGCGACAAAGGAAACGGTGAAAAGTGTAATTATTATTAAGCGCAACGAATACTCCTTTTACAATACGCAGCAGTAATAATAATGCGCCGTTCTTTTGTTCGTCGTAATTCTCAATTCAAAAATTCGAAAGGACTTTTTCAGTTGTTTTATTGTCAGAGTTAGCGACCTAGTGCTCAATAAATAAGCAATCGGCCGAAAGTGTTATTTGATTTGCTAGCATATCGCAGAGACAGGGTGAATTATGCATCGAATAGTGGCTCGATGCAATTTTAATAAGGGTGCACATTCGAAGTGGTCTTTTAAAAGTGCATACGGTACATATTGTAAATAAACTATCTTGGCTCGTTTAAAAATTTTACGTTTACTTTCGTTCGCAACTTTTTCTATCCTCTTTATTCGGCCTCTCTCGTCAAAGTGCTGGATCTTCTATAAATCTCAAATAAGGTCGTCTCTTACTGCAACATTTACCTTTTATGTAAATGATGGGAAATGCAAGTGCACCTTTTGGTTTTCAACGTTTTTAAGGAGTTTCATATTTATATTACATTTTATTTTTTAAAACAATTATTATCTACTGATTTTTTTTGTTAAAAAGTTTGTAAAAATATCTTGAACTTTTACATAAGTTTCAAATTTAAAATATAAATGACGTTTTCCTTCTTTTCGAGTCGATTAAAATTATTTTTTTTTATGTTGGCAAAATTAATAAATTTAATGCTTCGTTTTTATTACTTGATTTTAATAATAAGAAAATCAATGACATTTATTTTTCCCAAAATGCAATTGTACTTCAAACAATTAAATTATTAAAATTTCAAAAAATATATATTGTAGGTAAATTTATCATTAATTTTGATATCGTTATTTAAATTAAAATAAATGTATTCCTTTAAATTGATTTTTATTTTATTTGTATTTATTTATAGACGACAAAAAGTGACATTTAATTTCTCAAAAAAATATTAGTGCATTTTAAATTTTATCCACTGAGATTTGTACTTAGGTTGTTAGCCATTGTTTTAAGATAAAAATATTTAGAAAAGAATTAATAAAAAGCTAGTAAGTTAAGGTAAAAGACATTTTATATAATTTAAACCAATATTTTTTAACTTCTATGAACTGCTGTTGCAATAAGAAATATACCAATCCATTAAGGTTTCAATAATTTTATACTTTTGATCTTTTTTTATAAAAATTATTTTTTTTTTTGCAGAATTATAAACCCTAGTTTAAATATAAATAGTTTTCACCACTATTGCATAGCATTTTTAGCGATTTTTTTAATCCTCGTTTATTGTATTCAAAGTTATTGCCAAAATAATAACTCATAAAACTTTTTTTTGTGATATAAAGGGTTTAAGTACCAAAATTATTTTTATTCTGCAAATTATTTTTATTTCTATTTTAAAGCACATTTAAAAACAAAATTAAAACTAAAAGATACCATTAAAATTAATGAAGTTACTAATGACATCCGGTATAAGTGCTGCGGCATCTTAAAAACAATTTAATTCTTGACTTGTGGAGAAAATGTTTTACTAAAAACTTTTGAATTGGTTTCTTATTAATCTGCTTGTTTATTTTTTGATAATTATTTATGCCCTGCAACGTTTTATTAGTAGTTTTTTTTAATAAAAAAGTATTTGTAATGAATTTCTAACTTATTAGATTATAAGTTTTCAACTACTAATGCTAATATGATAATAAACTATATTTTACAGTTTTAATAACTAAAAGCCAAAAGCTAATTAATTAAAAACACATTTATGTTGCATGAGCCATGTGTAAAACTTTATTTATTTTTTGGTAATGCAGTTCCTGTAACGCTCTAATTTATACGGGCAGATGCATGTTGAACTATAACAAACATTAAATTAATTATTTGGCGCCATTTAACTTTAATATTAATTACGAAAATAAAACACATGCATCGTAGTTATTATGACTTTATTATTATGAGTTTTTGTTTATAGTTTATAGAAGTGCGTACCTGTAATTATGTTATTGTTTTATTTCAGAATAATTTAGAAAGGGATTTCATGAATTTATTTATAATAATTTCAAATTAAAAATACATAATATTGGTAATTTTGAAAATTGTAATTTGCCAATCAACATTGACACTCTCTTTGTAATTACTGTGGTTATTTTTGTGAAATTTAATTGATGAAAATTTTAATAACAATACCTAAAGCGGAAGTGTATAGTGTCCGTGTTTATAGATATGAGAACTAAAGCCTAAAGCAATTATATTATAGAGTAAAATGGCAAGCTGGAGCTGCAGTTTAAAAAGTGAGCAGAACGGCGCACTGTTTTTTCGATGTTGCATTTATTAGCTCTGGCAAGCTTTTATTGCCGTATGTGCTTTACCTGCGCAATTTTTTTGCAGCTTATGCAACATTCGACAACTCGCTCACTTCGTAATTACGTATCGAAGCATAAACAAACAGATCTGCGAACAATAACAGTAAAAGGATGTCTGTAACATTTTTTCCGGGCGAAAATATGTCCCCAGATAAAATTAAAAATGCTTTGACCACCGATTTTTTTTTTGCCAATAAATCATTATCTTTGATATTTGATATAGGGGACACAAGTAATTAATCGTTATTATGTTCCTAAATGAAAGTAAAAAGTCATTAATAATTGAAATAATATATAAATATTTAAAAAATTAAATTTAGACTTTTTATGCTTTTTTGTGCAAAAAAAAAAGAGTTGTAAGAGCGTTTTTCAATTGAAAAGAGTTTTTCTTTTCCTGCCAAGCTTCTGAAAAGAAAGTGTTTTCCTGAACAAACTTTCATTCATGTTTCTATTTCTTGTTTAAGAATATATTTTCTTGCATATAACTTTAATTAAGATTTCGTACAAGGAGAGTTTTTTTAATTGCATGTTGTTAACCATAGAATTGATGCTTCGTTTGCTAAAAACATGTCCAAGAAAAAAAGATGTCTTGTTGTATAATCTTTCAGAAAATATTTAACAAAACCAGCTCTGAAATATTTTCATCAAAAAGATAATACAGTATTTGCACCAGTTTGAATTTTTTGAATTTTTCAGCACTTTTAAAGGTTGGCCATAAATTCAAATTTTTAAGTCTTCAGTAATTATTTACTTATTTGTAAAAAAATCTGGGAAATTCTAAGTGATGCAAATACCGTTGCCAATAATAAGGGAACTTAATTTTAAGTTCAAATATTAAATTATTTTTGTCACGTTAAAATTTGAATTAGTGTTTCCTTTAGTTATTGCTTTTATTTATAGCAATTTTTAGCTCTGAAAAGAGCTGATTTTCTTCAATATAACTTTCAAACTACAAAACAACTACAATAAATAATTTTTTCTTGTAAGTTTATTTCTCTGGCACCCATCGCCAAAATTAAACAAGAAAAATCCCCCGAACGAGGTCCCGAGCGTATTCCTTGATTGCGATTAACGCAAGGGATGAAAATGATTAGATATTAATGCAGTCGGTGATGTTTCCGAGTAAGTAACGCGATTGCGGCATGTCTGAAAGGGAAAATTAGTTACACGTTGGAAGGTACGTGCTTTGTGTTTGCGCTCGCCCTCTCTTTTTATGTGCGCTCGCTATATTTAAGAAGAGGAGCAGGACATGTCGACATTATTTTGCCGACATTCAAAATAGAATTACCCTGCATGATGTCCCTGTTGGAACATCACTAAACTCCTTTTTTGTATTATGCAGCCGCAGCTTTTACAGCATCAATCAGTTCCAGACTACTAATTAACAATTTATACAAGCGCTCTTTCTTTTATGTCGTCGGTCGTTATTTGGCCAGCCAATTTTATTCGCGTCGCACCGAGTAATTAAAACAATAATGTTGACTTTCGGGAATTCTTTAATCAAATTGATTGTAAAGTTTTTCATTGTTAGTTTTACTCTCGGAACGTAATGCGACAATTTCATCAAATGCAAAGTTTATAGCTACTATTTATGTTTCGGCTTTAGCAAAGTATTTGCTTTAAGAAATAATTGCATTATTTTTATCTTGTAAGAAACCGCAGTAATTATTTCCTGCAATAATAATTAAACATTAAAAATATAGGTGATTTATATTATCATGTTTTTAAGATTTTAAATTAGAGAAAGCACAAAAATGCTGTAAAAAAATATTGAAAAATCCCTAAGAGATAAAAACTATAAATAAAAATAAAAACACCACAGGGTAATTTTTACAAATACATTTTCTAATACTTATTATCCAAAGAATTTTTTATTATAACAACAGTAGGTACAAAATAATTTATAAATCGATTTGAAAATTTTAAAGAAGAAAAAAAAAAAAACAAATTAAAAATGTAATTTAGCTTAAAATAAAATCTTATTTCGTATACGTCTTAACTTAATTGATTTCCAAAAAACAATTTTAACTGTAATTATTTGTAAGAGCAATAAAACATTTCATATATCGTCAGCAATTTCCGTATTTGTTGAGAACAAAGAGAGAAAAGAAAAGAAGAAGAAGAAGAAAAAAAAGTAGTGGAAACAGCACAAACTGGAAGAATTCGTCGGAGAGAGAACTCAGGGAAGGCATTCAGATTGACGTGAATATGACTGTAATGCGACACTAAGTTGGAATTACTATAATTGAGTAGTAATAGGGGGAAGTACCCTAATATAGTACTTTCTGCGTGCAGTTTGCGCATTTAGTGCACTTCTTGCATTAGACAGTCTTCCTGTCTGCGGAATGTACAGCGGAGGAGTGCACATTAACAGATAGGTCCGGAGTTTCCCAAACTATCTCATCGAGAGACGTACAATGGCGGAGGGATGCAAGTGCCGGGTGCGTCAATTACTCGAGTCCAGGTCCAGTGACAAAGGGAAAACTGAGCACCACCAGCACAATTCGACTATAACAGTCGACCGACTATCTAACTAAGAGACCGCACATACTCACATTTTTGCGATCGATTTGTAAGCGCAAAGAGACAAGCAAAGGCTGCTAAATAATTAGAGGTAATTAAGTAATTACGTGCATAATTAAGTTGCAAGTGCAACTGGACGAACACGAACGGCTTATTACCGGTTATTATTAGAGTTGTGTGTGCATGTGCAAACCATGATTACCGAGGGGTAATTATTTATTGAAAACGCATGAGAGAATGAAAAGTGCAGGCGCGCCAATTCCGGGAAAATCCTTCGCGGCCGTTCATTATAACTGCATGTATTATTGATAGAGCAATTTTTTTCCCTTTCGCGGGCAGACCAAAGCGCCGGCTGCCGCTGTTTTTACAATAATCTTTTGCACTGCATTGTTTATATTGCGCGCGGAAAAATGGTTTAGTGTTGCCATAAATTCAACGGTGCCACCCCTGCGCCCTGCCGCTGGATGCAAATGGAATAATAAGCAGCGGGTTAAAGGAAAACATGTTCTTCGCAATAATAAAATTTAGCAAAAGGGAATTATTAATAACGCTAACTTTCTGAATAATATTCGCTTTAATGTTATACCTGCTCTACGTCGTCCTACTCCTGTTAGACGAATGCGGAGAACTTTTCAAGAAGTTACCCAAACAGTACAAAGATGTATGAAATTTCATAAATGTTACATTGCATTTTCCTATCCGCGACTTTCAGCATTTTTATTTTTTCTTTATTCGAAGGCTTGTTTTTCTTTTTTAACTTTGTCCAACTGCACTTTGTTATCTGTTTACTTGTGCTTACTCGTTTTTTACTTGTTATTACATTTAAAATTTCCTCTAACTAAACTAACATTAAAGTTTTTTCTAGGTTTCATTTAATCATTGGACATTTTTATTTTGTTTTTATTTTGTCAACGTTTTATAAAAAAAATTAATGAAAAGTAGGGCACTAGTTTATTAAATATCTTTAATTAATGTTAGATTAATGCAGCAATTTAAAAGTTAATGGTTCATTTGATTAATCATTTATTATTAATTCATTCGTTTCTGATTTCCCTTATCAATAATTTAATTTACTATTCCTTTAATTAACAAATTACAATGTTTAAACAATTTTCAGTTGATTTTTAATTAAAATTTTTGTTTACTTAAGTGCAAAATTCACTTGGAATGTTTTAATTATTATTTAAATTGCATTTTTATAGATTTTTAATTTCGATTTCTTATAAACATAATTCTTTACTATTTTTTTTTTCAATAAATAAATTTAAATTCTTCTTTCATTCACTTGGAATTGGTTTTAGTCTCAAAAGATAATTAAGCAAATCCAATTAAATCTAAATAAATACGTTCATATAAATAGTGTAAAATGATTGATTAAAGGATAACAAGTTTGGTGTCATTGAATCGCCAATCGATTGACGCAAACATCACATTAATATTAACACTTTGCTGCTACGTGAAAACCACTAATTATGATTTCTACCCTTTGCACGCCCTACCTCATCGTTCATTAACTTATTGTCTGCTCTCCAACGGACATCCCGACTAGCTAGCAAATATGTATACGGCAGTTACATATTAATGTTTAACGAGTATAAACTAGTGGTTACAAATAAATTAGTAATTTATTTAGAGAAAAAAAAAGGGGGATTTTTTTGTTCCGTTTTTAAAATGATGTTTTCAGTGTATCGATCACATGGCGTTTAGAATATTCTCGCATTGAGGGTGTATTTGTTTCGCTGTTTCGGTTACGTCGGGAAAACATTTAGATAACACAAACAATTACAACTCGGAAAATGGGGCGAATATAGTTTTAGTTATTTCGCACCAATGAATTTTATCTTTATGCAAATAAGTTTCACACTTTACCACCGTTATTACTAATGCATTTTACAGTTTGCTTTATGTCTTTTTTTGTTTCGCTTTGACAGTTAATTTCCTGCTGCTGTTTTTTTATTATTTTTACTCGAATGAAAAAAATACTGTAAAAACTAGTGAAAAGAGTTTATGAAAAAATATTATATAAACTAAGCTTTAAAATTGAAAATATAAATTTTCAATAAAATTTTATTAGGATTTTTTACAGCAAAATTTCTGAATAAAAAATAATACCCCCTCGGTCCCAAATTATGGTAAACATTTTAGTTTTTAGTTTGTCTTAAATTAAGTAATTCAAATATATAGTTTTTCCATAAATTTTATTGAAATAAAATACATAATTTTAGATTTTGTTCCAAATTTCATTTATTTTTTCATTACTAATTAATTTGGAAGTTCACAATTTTCATTAAATACAAATTTTCTGGCAACTTCGCAAATTGTATTTTCCTGTTGTGATTGTGATTTTATATTGTTTGCTGTTTCATTACTAATTATGACGAATTATTATAATTTGTTCACTACTATTTGAATGAAGGACTGAAAAGCAAAGGGGTTCCAGTGACAAATTTTAAATGCATTTAAATTGAGCTTAAATTATTATTTAAATAGTTATATTTCATTACAAAAACATATCACCCATATGATTAACAACAATTACTGATCATAATTTTTTAATTTATCAATATTTGATTCTATAATGTTTAGATTTAATATTTGTTAATATAATGTTTTAGGTAACAATTTTTTTTACAATTTTAATTTGTAATGTGAACCCATTTGCTTGTCAGCGCATCAAATATTCGAAATAAAATTATTTTTTCAAGGAAAATAATTAAAACCAATTTGGTTTATTTATTTTCGCTAATCAAAGGTTTTTAAGAAATTGTTAGTGTAATTTAGGAAAGAGGAAGCAATAAATAATTAAACTACCTCAACTCAATAAAACATCAGCTAAATTTTCCATAATAATTTCCTAAAAAAGAAATGCAGCAAAAAAGAATACAAGAAAGCAGCAAAAAGCAATAAATAACATTAACATAAAACTAAATAAATTATGCGACCTAATAATTAACACAAATTTATACACCGAAGATAATTTAATCACTCCATTAGAATAAATAAAGCGAGACTGCACCAGCAAATGCCTAAACAATTGCAGCAAGATGTAACTCGGTTAATTTAATTATAAAATTCCAAGTTGGCGCAATAATGAATATGCAATCGGCGAGAGGGCAATTAAATACGCGGACCACTGGAGAAAATGTATAAATTGTTATCGATCGCCTTCACCGACCTAAGAGTGGCTCTCTCATTAATAATGCAATGAGTATTTATAAATCCTGTTCGCCGGATGCGTTTTATTTGACCTCAAAAGTGTAGTCCCTTTGATATGTATTTTCCATAGGCGCGCAGAACGTGGAAAAGCTTTACGAAAAGTACGAAAGGTTTTTTTTCTCATTTTTCTGTTTTTTTTTTTGTTTCGCTTTCGCAGCACACATTGTCCAACCTTCGTGCACACACCCACACACATTATTACGTTACGCAGGGAAAACAATTTTGCTGAAAATAAAATTTCACGCTCGGCGGACAGTGTCGTTATTTATCCAAGTAACCAGTGCAACTTCGAGCACAATTAAAGACCGTTTCACGTCCTCTATTCTCTCGGGGTCTTCGGATGCGGTTTTTCTACTAGCAACGACATTAGCTTTCCGATATGCTATTTGCTATTTGCTGCATGTGCCTGTCCCTGGTAGTTCATTCTAAACGCAAAATAGCTTTCAATCGGTGCCTTTTAAGTCGTCGTGGCGCCGTAAATGTTTACCTTTCCCGAACTCATAAAATATTTTACTGTGTCTTTAAAAGTGCTTTTATTTGCGCATATGCTGCTTCAGATAGTTTTTCGGCTTTTAAATATTAGTAGTGTAAGTGGAAAATGCAGCAATACAGTGAAAGGGTTTTTATTTTTAGTACTTTAAGAACCATTACCCCAAGAACAGATTTTTTCTATTTTTAATTTTTAATAATTATTTTATATTAGTTGCTTAGTTGCTTGGTTGCTTCTCATTTTCTATTCTCTTTGTAAATTTAAATTTCAAAAAGCTCATGTAAATTAAAAATTACTTAGTAAATGTCTGCTAGAAAAATAATTAATTAATAATTAAAAAAGATTTACATAACATTGTAAAAATACAATTAATGTTGAAAGTTTTAAAATTTATATTTGCCAGGAATGAAAATAATAAACATTTTAGTAAAAATATGTTTCAAGAAGACTACATTTTTTAATTATAAATATGAAATACAAAAAGTAGCAAACCTTTTGCTAAAAATTCATTTAGTCGATATCCAAAGTAATTAAAGGGAAAATTATTAATCATTTTGATATTACTGTTAACGTTAAACAGTTTCAAATTAGTTAATAATTTGTTTTTTACTTATTTTTTTAAGACTAATTTTAATAGTATGAAGAATACTAATTTTAGAAAGCAGTATCTAATAAAATACCAATAATTACTGTAATTATTATTAAAAAAAAAAAAAACAGAAAAGTTTTAAAATTAAAAAAAAATATATATCTTTAGATCATTAGATAATTACGATTGCAGTGGAAACTAATGATTAAAATAAAATTAATTAACAAATTCCGAGAATATAATTAAAATTCAAGGTATTTGATTGGAAAATGATATAAAAAACACAATAATTTTAATTTTCAATGGTTTCAAAAAATTACGAAATTATAATTTGATGACATAAAAATAAATAAAAAAGTAGTAAAAAAGATGTTGTCTTGTGTTTCATCCTATGATTTCTTTTTAACGTGTTAACGAGAAGTATATTTCAGTTAATATTTTTTCAATAATTTCTTATTTTTGATATTAAGGTATAAAAACAAAAAAGCAGAAAATTCTTGTTAAAAGTTTCTTGAACCACAAGTCTCTTTAAAAAAATATTTTAAACTTATTTTGTCTTTTTAGTTTTTTACACTTATTTTTTAACTATTTGATTGATTTTAACATATTTGCAATTTTGATTGACTTTGTTTTAACATTTTTTCTCCTTTAAAGAAAACTAGAATTTAAAAAATAATTAAATTTTAATTGTCTTAACTTTTGAAAATTCTATTTTTTTCTCATTTTAGAACAAAATTCCTATTTTTTTAGAAATTTATTGACCGGAATATATTAATTTAGATTTTAAGCTCGGTTGGCAAATGGTATCGGCATTAATTACCATCAGAGGATGGAAAAGGAGGCTGATAATAATAAAAATAATAATAATGTATAGAGCAAGCTGGATCGCTACTAGCATTTCCATGTTTCGTTCTCATAAATAATTTTTAGTAAAATCTCGTGCAGCTTTTACCTCTTTGGTTAAACAGAGAATACAGGCATTGTAGGGTTGTGCAGGGTTGCACACACACGTGCCGTTTGTACTCGACGTACCTTGAAAACACATCGCAGCCACAAGCAGAGCAGCATTTATGCCGTGTAAAAAAGTGCCCCTCGGATAATGTGCCCGCTCGTTTTGCACACGCATTTGCATTCAGTAGCAGCAGCAGCAGAATCTCCGTGCGGGGCGCTTCTTTGCAAAACCAGTCATTCTCGTCGTTAATTAGAAGTGTAATTTTCTACGGACTCTCGTTACATATTTTTAATTTTCCTAGTGCTTTAAAATGTCCTACATTTTTCAATGTTTTACCGTTTTACTGCATTCATATAGTGCAAAGAGGGTGGAAATTTTATTTTCGGCTTTTCAAATACACATTTTCCGTCATTTTTAAAAGCGCTAGCTGTTCGTAATGAACTGCACGACGGCCTATTTTTACATAATGATGTAAACATTCTTCGCTTTAGACAAACCCGCATTTTCTGTTAAATGTGTTCGCGGGTAATGATGCATGCAAAGCGTTATGATAAACTTTCGAGAGAAGTTTCACAGTTGATTTTGTATAAATATTTAGAATTATAAATTTCGGTACATTAAATATTATGTATTTCAACATGCATTCCGCTGTTATACGATGCTTTTGTTTTCAAAATTACAAGCTTTTGCCACGCTGTAAATCCAATTTTGTTTTGTTTTGAATAATAATTTATTATACTAAAAATATTATCTGTTAATTCATCTTCCAGTGCTCCATCGGAAATGAAAACAAAACAATGGAAAACTTAATTCTTATTTTTTAAATATAACTATATACAGAAATTCCAAGTTCAAAAAGACATTAATTAAAAAAATGCTATTAATAAAAGGCAGTGATAAAAAAATAATGTAATAATAATCCTAACATGTTCGAGTGATGTTAAAAAATTAAGGACAAAAGTCAAAAAAGAAATGGTTATGGAAATATAGAGTTGCTTAGTAATAACTCCAACAAAATTAAGGAAAGTTTTAAATTCTGAAGTTAGAATTTTAAAATCCATTTGTTGACAAGTAAACAGTTAATAAAAAATTTGAAGGTTTTTCAATTTTGAAATAAATTATTCTTAAAGAACAAGAAAAAGGCGCAATAACCCTTAAATTTAGATTTAATTTGGTTTTGTTAAGCTAGAATATCTTCAATTTCATAAAACTTCGGTTTCTTATATCAAAATCTAAATGTAAAGGATTTTTAAATGTGAACCTCTAATAATTTTGGATAACCTTTAACATTCAGATAAGCTTAAATGAAAATGAAGTTTATAATCAACCTTTTAAAAGTTATAGTGATTTGATTCAAAATACATTTTCCACTTGATTAAACCAGACCTGGAAAAAAGCTCTCGTTTCATACAAAGTATAGTAGTAAGTGAGCCAAAAAGGAAAATGTTTATTAAAATATGAAAAGTAAATTTAAGCATGAAAGGGAAGCCTACAGCTCTACATATTTTTATACTTTGCTCGTAAAGTAATAGTGGCTTCCGTTATAGTAGACGAATTCCTTTATGCCGAACTAAAATTTTCGTTTATCTTGCATTAATGTGTTTGTTATCCTTTGATATAATAATAGTAAAGTTTAAGATGCATGCCTGAAGGCATTATTAACATATGCTAACCGTAAAATGCACACCGCAGATGCAATAAGAGGACACCGAGCTCCTTTATACTGTATGATGTATATTATTATTAAACGACAAGAACTAGGAAATAAAAATCGATGGACGAAATGTGTGTGTGGGTGTCTTATTTTTATTTTTTCATTTTGTCTGGAAAAGTTGCTTGTAAGAATTTCTCGGCAAGCAGTTTTACTTCGCTTTTTTCCGCATAATATTTTCCTTGTTCTTTACAAATGTAACAGAGCATTATATCTAGAGTGAACAAACATTTCGTTTAATCTCATCTCCATGACTGATGGAATATGTCTGGAAGCCATTTTCCATCTATCCATCTTTTTATACATCATAGAGTAGTCGCAGCATAGAAGGACTGTTATTATCTGATGACAAATGTGCAAATTTAAGGGCGAACCTCTCTCTCTCTCCGTCTTTATCCCTGATGCGCCACTGCGTGTAAGCGTTTGTTTGTATGCGAGCAATTTCTCTTTCTTTTTTTTTATGACACCTCTTTTTTCAAATTTATGTAATTGCTTCAAACTGGGTGGTTTTAGAATGTGAATTATTAGTGGCACTTTCGTGACAAACAATTTTGAATAACTGTTTTTAACGCCTTTTTACCGTGAAAATTTATTAAAACTTTATGTTAATGTAAAAGTTATTAATTTTTTATTAAAATTAAATCCGTCAACAACTAATATATTATCAACAAAGTATTCTTATAAGTGTTGAAATTATACAAAAAAATGAATTGAACTTGTGAATTTTCAGCTGAAACACACAAAATATGAAATTAATTCAGTTGATTCAAATAACTGCTTTTTAACGCCTTTTTACCGAGAAAATTTATCAAAACTTCTTGTTAATATAAAATATATTAAATTTTTATTAAAATTAAAATTGCCAACAACTAATATATCATCAACAAAATATGCTTAAAACTTTGAAATTATATAAAAAACAAAATAGAGCAAAAACTTGTGAATTTTCAGCAGAAACCTTCAAAATACGAAATTAATTCAGTTGATACAAATTTGGCGAGTAAATCGTATTATAATTAATTCGCCGACGAGCGATGAAATACCATCAATGGCAGTTCTGCGGAATATATTTTGACGTGCGACCATTACAAGCCACCAAAGTGAGGGAGAGATTAAATATTAGCCACGACAAGGAAATCACATTAAGCAGTGCACATTGTTACCCCGTTTCAGGAGCTCCACCCATTAACATAAATATCATCATGGCGTGAAGGTACATATACGAGTATGCTGCTCACATGCATGCATTATCCTGCGCACACAAACATTAACAGAAAAGCTTCGGCTCTTCAGCTCATGATCGGATCGTCAAATTTCTGCGACAATGGCACAACGTTTCAATTCCGTTAATTCGTCGCAAAAATGTATTTAATCTCCCTTCTAACCAATTCCAACAGTTATAGTGGACCCTTAATTTTCCATACATTTGATGGCTGTCCCTTAAAATCTCGCTCTGCTATCTCCGTAACGCTTTTTGTGTGCATACATGCCCTTATGTGTGTGTACGGTTGTGTGTGTGTGTGTGTAGATGAAAAGTGCAGTGTGTTTGTTAACATTGCGCCGTTCGTAAATCACTTTGCCGTTTTAAACTAATGGTAAAAGTTTACGACATTTTTTACGACTTTTTCGTATTTTCACGTCTCTTGCTTTGCGTGTGTGGCGGTGTTATGTAAGTCGATGTGTGAGTGCGCATTGCTAAGTAAAGTTATTATTAGGTATTAATCTTGCATGCGGAAGAAGGGCTTTTCACGCGTTAATAAATTATAATTCTGTTTGTTCTATTAATAAATACATAAATTAAAGGGTTTTTTTCTTTTTTAATTAAATCCTTTTTTCAATTTGTTCTATACGAGAATTTTCTATACAGATGCGATTTTCATTTTATGTTTTGCGAATTTTATTCTGCTGATGATTTTTTTTTAGCACAACCATTTCATAAAATGTAACTCAAATAAAATGTATAATATTTCAAATAAATGATTGACGATTTTTAATAGCTTTTTAGTTCAGTTAACAACGAATGAAACTGAATATGATATTTTTAACATTAATATTACAATACAAGCTACAAGTGAACTAATAAATTTAAAACTGATTTATTTATTTATTATTAATTATTTGCTTTCATTACTAAGATTACTAGTTACAATTTGTTTTATAAACTCAAAATTAATTTTTTTTATAAAAATATAAAGGATTTTGAATAAATTAAATTGAATCGAATTTAAATTTATCTCAAAGCTTTTAATAGTTTAATAGTAAATGTAGTGAGAGAAATTAATGGGTCGGCCAATTAAAATCATAAAATCAAAATTGCAATTAAATATTTTTAACTTTAATATTAAATGGAAAATGGGGTACAAACAGTGTTTACAATACAGGATGTTCCAGAATCATTTCAATTTTATAAACTCAATTTAGAACTTCATTCGAAGTAAAGATCTTTTTTCTCTAGGATTTTAGCAAAAATAGACAAAGAAATTACTTTTTTGGTGAATTAAAAGTTTGTTACTCGCATTACGATGTGTTGGTTCTATTTAAATAATAAATCAGGATTATATCTCTATAATTTATATAGACCTTCGAATAAATGTTTTTGAGCATAATGATTAAATTGTGAGTCAAAGTAATTAAAAAATTATTAATTAAGTAACTTAGGGTATCTAGGAATGTTATTAAAATGTACTAGTATTTATAGAAAGAAAGAGCGATTCATTTTTTTTTTCTAATTAAACTACAAATTTTTCGATTATTCATCAACCCATATTTGGTTAGATACATCAACGAAAAATAAATTTCAAATTATTCAATTACAACAAAATATTTATGTAGATTGTAGATTGTGGGCTGGGGAGGTGACATTCACCGAGGTGAATGCCGTAGTAATTAGGCCACTTAGTTGGGCCCATTTTACTCCTCTACGTGGTGATGGGGATGCCTACCCAATCACCACCCCATATCTTGCCGGCCGTGGGATTCGAACCCATGACGTTCGGTCATATTTATGTAACGGTATTAATTAATTAATTCATTAATTTAATATTTATCGTTCATTAAAATTAAGTTTTACTATACGTTTAAGCATTGCAATATATGCAAAAGAATTGCAATTAGTAGAAAAAAATTGTTATTTCACTTCATCAATTTTTTTTTTTGAAATTTTAAACAGCTAAGAAATTTAAATTTATAAAATGTTACTATTATTTATATTATTTTGCCGACTTATCAATAAATAGGTACACCTACATACTAAACAAAAGAAAAAATAAATACATATTAAAAAGAAAAAAGAGAGAGGGTGAAATGTGTACGTAATAATGCGATGAATCTATTCATTCAGTATATTTTCGAACAAAGACGCTTTGTCGGAGCATTTACGACGCGGAAAATTGAGTCTCTCGAAGGAGCAGCGGATATTCTATATCCTTAGAGTCGTTTCGGCATCGTCCTCTCGACGGTGCTCGCCTATTTAAGTAAATAAAATTATTATAACGTCAATAAAGAAGGCACGGTCTCTCAACAGCAGTCACTTAACACTGTATCCACTTTATCGACGTTAATATGATGCGATAAAACCTTTTCTCTTTACTCGGAAACATTAAGTAACATTCGAACGATGTTATAAAACGATGTCATAATTTTCCAAACAGCCTTCTCTTATAAGAAAACATTTTTCATAACACGCAACAATACCATTTCCTTATTACTTTTTTTTCTAGATATGCAATTACAAAAACTATGAAAAAAATTATCAAAAATAAAGCTAATTAAATATTATCAATCAAAATTTATGAGACGATTTTAACTCAACATTATTATATAAATTTCGATTAATGATCCGAAAACTTACATTTGTAATTTGCAAAATAATCACTACTGACTGAATAACAGAATATAGAATTTTACAGTCGACTATAAACGAATTTTAAATTTCGCCACGTAAAATTAATTAAAATCTCATAATAATTAATAATAAAGCCGACGACTAGTTTGTCGCTGGCAATAAACATTTTCACTGTTTGGTAAATTAAAATGCATACTGCAAACAGTAATTTTCAGTGATTTGCTGCAAAGGTAACATTAAAATAATTAGTGCGCAAAATACTGTCATTCGTTAATGTTGTTGCTGTACATTTTTTTTTATAATTTCATACTGGCGAAGAAATATCTGCACTAAATAAAAATTAAATAAATATTTAATGGCCAAGCGTAAAATGACTTCATTTGTTTTAATTAAAAGAAAAGTTGAAATGATGACAAGTCTTGTTTCTCATTTCTAAAATGTACAAGAGCACATTTAAGACTTTCCACGCTGTTGCGATTGTGCAATTTAATTAAGACTCACAAAGATGTTTATGGTTTTTCGTAATATTAAGCGCTCTTTAATGGAACAAATTAATTTACTTAATTTACTTAGCAAATCTGGTCCCCAGTTAAAGCCATTCAAACGCCGACCGTTTACTGATAATGGCGGTGTAGTAGACATGAGAAGATCGTTAATTTATTTGCACCTGTTGCACCAAATGAGCCCCAAATGAGTCCCAACTTGTGTTTCGAAGGGTAAGGTTTCGAAAAATGGGTAATAAGTGTACCTTTAACAAGTCAAGCTGAAAGTTTTACGACTCCAAATTATGTCCAATAAAAACATTACGCTCAAAGCTGCTTTTATTTCCTTTTAATTGTAATATTATTCATGCTAAAACTAACGTACGTTTTTATTTGTTAAAGTTTTCAGAACATTTTTATGTTTGCTAAAATTTCTTTTTCTTTATCAAAGAAAAAGGCAATACAAGAAACTGCTAATCTATAACTGAAGGCAATCGTTGCTCTTTCGCCAATTCATTGCGAGAAGCGCACAAATTATATATGAGAATAAAATATGTTTATTTAAAGAAGTCACGATTGCATCGCAAATGATACTAATTGAATATTGTTCTCTAGTTTGCTGTTATTTATTTAAGTAGAGTTAATGTGAAGTGTGTTGGTGTTCCCCGCCTGTTTGTGGGTCACAATTGATTTTCCTCGGAGGCACAAAGCAAAAGGAAGAAGGAGCAAATGAGAGCGAGGGAGAGAGAGAGAGAGAGAGCGAGAGAGGCAAGATTGTTATTATGAAAATGATTAGTACAGAGTGCACTTTTCTCAGCTCGATACAGTTACGGGGAAAATCGATGGTTATCCATTACTGGAGAAAACCATACAGTATTTATTACGGTGCTCATATAAAGGAGCTAACGTCTAAATTAGAAATGCTGTCGATAAATAAATTATTGGTAATTCAATAATGATCAAATCATAATGTAATAAACACATGATATTTTCTCTTTTAATGTAAAATAAAGCTTTAATAATTTTTAGTTGTGCAATAAGCATGACTAAAGTAGTAAATTAATTTATTATATATATTTTTTTAATCCCTTTGAAATATTTTTATCATTAGTTTAAAAAACACAGTAGTTACTGTTCGTAAAATAAAATTGAAAAAATAAAATTCAGACAAAATAAATTCTGTATCATAATAATACATATCGTTCCCATAAAAAGTTCATCTAATTCTAAATTAAAAAGAGATGATTAAGTCAAAATAATTAAATTTTAATTTTAAATTCAAAAGGGTCAGTTTTAATGCTTAATTAATTTCACATTTGACCTCTGCAATTTTTTAACTTTTTTAATGGGATGGTGGTTGATGTGACATGTCCTTTTAAGGAAATTTTAACTCGAAATATGGATCAGAAATTATTTTTAAAATCTCTTCGTTAAGTACTGATGTATTTTTATAAGGCTTTTAGAACATTTCTCGATGAACCCATACAATTTGCAAGTAAATAATAAATGAAATATACGAACAAATATCTAAAGAATAATGAACAAAAATAAAAACCGAATTGTTATAAAAATTATTAAGATATGACATGTTTTTCCCAAGACACTAATTTTTCAAAAATTATATCATAATAATGAAAAAAAAAACTTTTTTTCATTTTAACTTAGAAATCTACATAAATGAGTGAATTTTGTTAATCATCATATTCAAAACCAGGGCAGTAAAGAAAAAAAAATTATATAAAGTAGTGCAACTTTCTGATAAAGCACCCTAGTTTAATATTTTTTTTAGACTTTGCAGTTTATTATAAAAAAAACGTAATAAAAATTAATTTTATGAGAAACAGCTTTGTGAATTTTTGATTTTCTTATGAAATCTTTAAGAATTATTTAAAACTCAATTATTTTAATTGAAATAAATGTTGATACCAAAGGGAGGACCAATAAAACAATTAAATTTATCGCTGCAAGTGTAACGAAATGCAATAACCCCTAACACATAGGACCACATAACTATCGTCTTCCTAGTCAATATAACTCTATTAGATCGTTATCCTAAACGAGCAACGATATTCCACAATTAACCCATTGGAAACTATTTAATTATACCGGCATGTATATTACATATAGTTTGGGGTTGCCGGTACATAAAGGGATTTTATGTGCTTAGCGAATATACTACACAAATACATATCTACACACAGCGGACACGGTACCTACTACATTTACGAAATACATACTTTACTTTCAATATTAGTTCCTTTTCACATCATTGCTGCGAAATCCGTGCGCAAAGCTTTGTTCCGAGGAATATGCATTAAAATTTAATTTGCCTAATTGGACCGCTAACTCTTTATTATTATTATTACTGACACCCCCGTTCGCTTCCGTCCGTTCGCCATCGCATTACACCACTGGCACCGGCGAGCCAATATAATGAATGTACCCCTAAGTCATCTGAGTCCTTTTAATATATTTATTTCTAATACAGAATACTGGAGAGAGCTGCTGAGCGAGCCTTGAAGAGCCAATATATTGATTGGATTGTGTTTCGCGTGTTCGGTGCCGTTTTATTATTTTATTCGCAGGGTAACAATAAGCGCGCGTTGAGTGTCAATTCGAGACGTCCTTTGGCGAAACGTTTAGCGTTCGCTTATATTCCTGAGGCGTCCCGTTTCTATTTATGTTTTTGCGCGCGTGCTATAAAATTGTTTGGTCCTTGTTACGGTTAAGAAACTTGGATAGTAAGACGTCGCGAATTCTCAGGGCAATTTAAGAAATTGCTCGATGTTCGCACACACCAATGCAAGCCGAAAGTTTTCTACATATGTATTGTGTAAACTGCGCAGGGAGAATATAAGGGGGCTTGAACATGTTTTGGAAATTGCTCTTTGTAAATAGATACCACTAATATAATTACATAATGATTTATTTGTTCTTTTTGGGGCGATTTCAGGGTTATTATAGTTAATTTATAAGAATGGCTTTATAAGTTGAGAAATTTGAAAATATTTTTTAAGCAACAAAACAAAAATATTGTTAGAAATTATTATTTTTCAAAGTTAAATCATAAAAAAGGTATTAAATAAATATTTAAGTAAATTATAACAAAAAGTGAATATGAAGGCGCCGGGTAAATAATATTTCAGAAAGAATATGGAGTATACTTATCATTTATATAGCATTTATTGTTTAATAATGAAATTTTAAAACTTCCGTGTTCATGGAAAAACCATTTTCCTGTTTTAATGTTTATTTTATTTAATACTTGATATGCAGGGTGCACCTATCTACAGTGGCATCGGAGTTTTGTGCCTATACTATAGTAAATAAATTAAAATTTTATATTTTTGCATAATGTCGGTATTCATGTCGTTATTCACCATATTTTTATTATTATTATTATTTCAGATTATGAAGGATGATTTTTTTAATTGCAAAATTTTCTCATTAAATATTATTTCCTTAAGATTTTTTTTGGTCTCATCCATTAGTGTGATTATCAAAATCACATGATTATCAAAAAATAAAAAAATTAGTACCCTAAATATTTTATAGAAAGTATATTATTACATTAAAAAGAAACATTGCTTTATTTATTGTCCGCTGAAACAAAACTTTATCATATAATAATTATCGAAAATTATGTATATCCTAAAATATTTTTAAATTTTAGCCTTCATCAATAAGATATTCTTGTTAAGAAATTATCGGCGAAAAAAAAAATTACTTATATTGAATAGTTTAGGCACAATTTTACTTTGCTCAATTATTAATCGATCACCCGGTATTTTTTTTTTAATTTAATTTTTATAGAATGAAAAACATATGATACATACTATGATACAATGATACATTTATGAGGGTTCAGTCGTTAATAATTTTTAATTAATTAAATTTTAAATTGTTCATTACAATTACTCACTAAGCAATGACCGATTCATGAACGCCCGGCGCTTGCACATGCAGTTTCAATATTCTGAACTGTTTTAATTTACAATCCATGGTCGAGTTTAATAAAATAATTAAATCCTTTATAAAATTACGATCTAATAAAAAAGTTCTGTATTAAAAGTTCGTAAATTAAAAATACAAAATTTAATATAAATACATTTAGGTATATTAAAAATAATTTAAATGCTTTTTATTAGACTGGACTTTGCCAACAGTTTTTATGTAAAGTGCAAAAACTTATAAATAATTTATGAGTGAAAAAGTAAATCACGCAGTTTCACAAAAGAAATATATACTTTTAGGGCGAGAAAAAGATTAAATGCTGTCGAAATTATAGGGTGGTAAAGCAATGAATGTCGTCCAAAGTAAAATAGGTAAAAATTTATGTCGACCTTGTCCTTCGCTCACTCCTTTCCTTTCCACGAAGGAAAATAAATGCACGTCTCCTAAGAGCACACACGCAATATAAGAGCAAGTGAATATTTATGTACCAACAACCGCAACATGACAAATTAACTACGCGAAAGAATTCATTGCCGCGGCATTGACAAGGACAATCGCAATCTGGCGATTTAATAGAGGGCAAAACATAGCGGTGACTTTCGGTGGAAAACCGATTCGGAAAATCCGTTCCACGTCGAAGCCGACGAAACGATACGAAAAGAGCGCACACCGAAGGCAATTCGTCGAATAATAAAAGGAAGCCAAAGAAGTTTATCGCATTTCCAGCATAATCTGATAAAAATATTCGTTTCGATGTTGCGTTTACATTTTTGTTGTTGTTGTTGTTGCAGCTATATGCTGTATGTATGGAGAAGCAAAAAATTTACATGTCCTTTGTTGTACCACTTACAAATATCTATACATATGTTTGTACGGCGGGACGCCTTTGCAAAGTTTTCAGTGGTGCTGCTGCTGATGCTGAAAGTGCGCGCCGGTCCAAAAGAATATAAGACAACTACAAAAGAAATAAACTACATGGATAAACGAGTGGCATTTTCTTTAACTTCTGCTTTTCTTAGCAACTCCAACAAGTTTCTTCTAAACCTATTTTTTTCTTTCTTTGTGTTCGGCTTATGGAAACCGTAAAATATTTTTCTTTAAAGAGCGAAGATGTTTCGTGCGCCAAACGTTTTGCTTTTATTTGATTGTAGAAAGTATTTGCATTAGGAAATTGTCCAAGCGACTATTTGTTGTTTCATTTCGATTTTTCCATGGTCAAAGTGCATATATACCGTGTGTGCCAAATGAGAGTATACATAGGGATTTTACATGTACTTTTTTAACACGTATTTCCCTATGTATACTATCAAATGGCGCAAAGTCAATTGTATGGGAATCAAAGGGTTAAAGGGGTTGCCTAAATAATGACTTGAAAGTAGCCGAAACTTCAAATAATAAAACGTCAGTTACAACTGAGTCGCAAATAAATAAAATGGATCCAAAATAAATTCAAATTACAACGAATAAGAGAAAGTACACATGATATATGGTTTAATCAGGGAAACAGTCTGAGATCGTTTCATTTTTAAGTCATTTTATTTCACTCGCTACTCAGTTATGAAATTTAAGTAACTGACGTTTTATTATTTGTAGTTTCTGTTATTGTCAAGTAATTATTTAGGCAACTCCTTTAACCCTTTGATTCCCATG
>JASKGO010003379.1:0-38223 GCA_030556065.1 Holobus sp. GC000080 | reverse complement strand
ATTCATTGGGCGAACGGACCATCTTCGATTTCTTCTCGGCTTCGTTATGACATATGACGAAACCGATAATAACAAAGTCGCACTTGCAAGTGCTATTATTTTTCGTTTCAAAAAGTTAAGCGTTTAATTGAATCAAGAAAAAAATGTAAACAAAAACTTATGACTGGTTCAATCATGGAAAACACAACCTAATACCCATGCGCACATTTAAAAGTAAAGGTCTGCATAAATGGTTTATTTTTCTTAAGGTAAAGTTAAAGTTAAAATATTATGTTAAAGTTAAAGTTAAAGTGAAGCTGCATAAATCCACCATAAAAGTGTGAACTAGCGTGAAACAAAGAGAACGGCGGATTTTCAAAATAAAAAGTGGCGCATTTAGGAAGTGCATTAGATGCACATAAATATTTACAGAATGGCAAAGAGAGTCTACATGTTTCTGTTTCACGTACCGCATGCATGCCGAAGAGGGTTGAACGGGGATAGAGAGTGTAATGAATGCATATATGCATAGATTGAGATGTGCAAACTGTATTCCTGCGGGACTAACGCGAATTATAAGGGGGACTACTCGTCGTACGTGTGGATGTTTAAATGCATGTACATGTGCGTATATTCTATGTGTTTCCGTGTGTGTGTATGTGCTATTAGAGAATTCTCTTTGATCTGAAACGCATGCATGTTCTATGTACTTCTTTCCAACCTGCCGAGAGATTAACGGCTCTAGCAAACACATCGACTGGGACTCAATTATACAAATAACGCCGCATCTAATAATATATGGACGTACAAAGGATACATTAAACATGCGGTCGCCAAAAAATTCGCAGAAAGGACTTCGAAAGATTTTGTGATTACTTATACTTTTGGGCACGATTGAAAATGCAATAGTTATTATTTGATGTTCACGGTTTCGAAATTAGTCTAGTGATACTACAATGATCTAAGAGTATAATAGAGACGAAAATTGTAAACATTAGTAAATAATGAACAAAAAATTAAATTAGTTATTTAATTAGCAGCGGCAAATAAACAAAAGAAAACAACCGCTAGCACCAACCAAAAACAATATTTTCATAAATTACTTTCCAAATTTGGAATAATGATTTATTTCAAAATTTGAATTGTGGCTTTCCTTTCTTGCTAAATTTCCTTATACATTTTCATTGTAGACTCCTTATTTGCTTTCACCATTCGAACCTTAAATTTCGATTTCACATAAAATAAAGCCTGAAACATCTTTTATTTGTAACACTTATTTTAAAAATTAAATTCTTGAAAGTTTCTTATTCCCAAACAAACCAAATTTTTTTTAAGACTACTTTTATACCGTACAATAATTTAAATACTCAGGGATGTTGTGAAACATCCTGTATACAAAATTAAAGATAATAATTTACATGGCCTGCGCTAGTTGCTGATAACGGTAACGCTAATTCAAAGCATCGGCGCTTTTAACCATCTAGCTAGACCATATTCCTACGATTAGTACGCAATGTATTGAAATGCTACAAGTGTATATGGATGGTAACATGTGAGAGATTAGAGATGCATAGAATCGTCTCTAATTAGACGAATGAATATTTCAGTGGCGATCGTCGAAGAGTGGCGAGGAAAGAACGAGGGAACGTTTGCAGTCGAAACGGAAAGGATTAAACGACACACAACTTGCATACATATATACGAAAAAGAAGAAGAAGTGACCATCACGCATTTAAATAATTGAGTGATAATTGGTAGGGGTGTACATAGGTAATTAGGTGCGCGTAGGACAGGTTTTCATTATTAATTATATTCTCCTTTTTCCACGCACCACCGCCACCAACATCACCACAACTGAGCGCATTCCGAACGACCAAAGGGTTACAGAACCTGTCGTTAAACCGCTACTGCTCATTATTATTAGTAGCGACAATTCTCGACCCCCGAAGCCTGTCATTAATTTAATAACAACGACATTTAAAAAAAGATGAGCGGCACGGACAGAACGAAACGAAGAAAGAAAGAGTTTAAGTATGAGAAAAAGCCATGTGAGTGAAATTCAGTGCCGTATAATTAATCGAAGAGACATTGTTCCCAGGATTAGTGCAATATTTATTTTCTATGATTACTTTTTCAATCAATCGGTAATTTCAATGGTTAATATTACACACCGGTCAAGTGAACAGTGAACGTGAACGACTTCAAAATGTTACCTTAATTTTATATATATATTTTTATTTAATAATTTTATTGGGTTTTTGTTCAAAATCCAAGAAATTTTTTAAAAGAAAAAATAAAGTACCAAAACGTTGAATTCGATAAACAAAGAATTATTCCATCAGAGTACTTTAAAAATATCAATGGCTAGGCAATTCTTCAGTCTGCATGGACTGAATAGTAAAGAAGCGTCTAATTTATGCGCCGGAATTAAGAAACGAGTTGTAGGTATAATGTGAACACTTTCGATGATAGTTAAATTATGTATTTCAAGTCAATTCACTGTGTAGATAATATCATAGGTTTTATTACTTAATTCGAAATTGCTATAATTATGATGAGAAAAAATGTACGCCACACTATATTAACAGCGGTTCAACTAATAAGAAGTAGTTTGTTGCCGGCTTAATTAACGAGCAGGAATTTAAAGTGTTACTATCCAAGTCTGCATAATAAATGCGCACGGCAATAATTAATTCAATAAATGTAGAACTTTATTTGAAATCTACGGAAATCGTTTCAACTTATTTCATCCAATGTTTCTAATCTATATCTAATAAAATTATCGCTTTTTGCTTTCATATCTATTTCAATAGTCCTGTTTGTCTCCTTGTTATTTAAATATTCTTCAATAAGTGTTAAATACGTCTGCTTAAAAAACATTTTCGATTTTTTTTTCCTCTCTGTTTAAAATTCCAATTAAAAAAAAAACAGATTTTATTCCAATATAATGTTGCAGATAAAATGCAAAATGTATAGAAATATATTGTTTTGTTTCAATTTGATGAAAAATTATAATGATGAAGGTTTTTTTTTTGCTTGTTTTAGAAAAACAAAACCTACTGAAAAATTATAGTGTTAACATTGCTAACCACCGGTAGAAAACAGATGAATTTTGCACTCTTGTCTAGCAATTCCCCATTTCAATTCAAATTTGATAAGTATTTATTTAGTAATTTTAAATAATTTTATTAAAAACATTTAAACTTTTATTTTTCATATTAATAAATATGTAAAAAAAATGTACATCAAAGAAGCGACTATGTAATAGTAAATAGAATTTTAAACAAAAGAAAATAGGGAGAGGAATGATAAATAATAAATTTTTCATCGAATTTCGAGCGTCGCTGGCAAAATAATTGCCTCCTTTGAGTTCAGTTGTAATTTACAACGAGCAGCAACCTTAACTAATTAGTCGCAGTAACGAGTCGACACCAGAAGGGGGAGGTTGTTAAAAAGACGATTACAACATGCGTGCATGCTCATCCCTCCACCGCCGCCGCCCGTCTCTCGAACGCCCCAATGTACTCTCTTTTCTAACTATTCATCGCACCGCTTCTTTGTTTCAACCCTTAATCACACATGCCAGCCCGGATGACAAATTTAAGGGTTTCATTAAAATTTTTAATAAACTAGTTTTCTTTTCATTTTTTCAACTTTTCTTTTTATATTTTTAGAAGTAATATTCTATGAAAAAACATATGCTACAAGATAGTGCTTTGTTTAATCTTTCGCAAAAATGCAATACTTATTGTACATTGCAATCAAAGAGGAGAAAATTAAGGGGAAAATATATGTTTCAAAGGAATAATAAAAAAATAATTTCCACGTGTAAAGGATTTCCGTTCGTTGTTGGAGCGAATTCTATAGATAGAGAGAATGAGATTTTTCAGCGTTTCGTTCTGTTTGCCTTTTCATTTTCGTTATTTTTAAATTCGGCACTTTATAAGCGGATACACGAAGTAGAGAGATTTCGTACGCGCGATAAAAATAAAAATTTAAATATAAATTCGTCGTCATCGAAAAGCTAATAATAATAATAACGATAATAACAAAAGTGAGTTGGTTTAGTTCCGTTTCTTTAAGATATATTTGAATGAAAGGGTAGTATTTGCCGTCTCAACTACGTCGGTTATTGTCTGTTTTAAATTGTAAATGTAGTACTTTTGCCTATAAAATATGCATAATCTTTGAACAAATTCTAATGAATGAAATATTTATTCCTTGGCGTTGGTTATGCTAATGATCGAGAATATTTTGCAACACTAGACTAGTGTTTTTGCAAATTAATTTGCTAAGATTTTTTTTTTGTTTTCGTTAGGTGTTTTCGAATTATTAATTAATATTAGTTAATTAGAGTTACTAATTCAAATTGATGCAACATTTTTTCAAATAATAAAGAAGCAAAATATTGCTTCTTCAGACGAACTTACAATTTTAATTAATTCAGAATCTATTTGCGATGAACAGGGTAAGGTGACAAATGATTTGGAACCAATCCGGTTTTACTTTTATTGTGGGGGCCTTCTTTCAAAACTGTTTTATTTATTAAAAAAGAAACAATCGAATGGCGAAGAATTAACAAAATAAGTTCAGATTATTGCCGGCTAAACAAAAAAAGGGATTTTTGTCTTATGCAACTGAACTATTGTTTATAACAATTAAGTTTGTTAAAGCTTAAAGAGAAAAATGTGGCTCCGAATTTATTGTCACCCCCTGTATATTCAGTTGTTACCAAAAACAAAAATTATATCTATCAATATATCAAATACAATGGTTTATTTTTGCAAAACTTGCACTACCTAATCTTTCTTATAAAATAATTAAATAAACATTGAGCAAAGGTATTTACTTTTTGGATTATTGCTAAAGATTTTCAAATCTTGCATTATTTAAAATTAACATTAAAAACAATATGATAAATAGTTTGTTAACAATAAAAATTTTCGTTGAAACACCAACATAAAAAGTCAGTAGAAACATAAAGAAAAATTAAAGATGATCTCAGAAACATTAAGAAAAAAGTGAACCGCCTTTAAAGCGGTAAAGTGGTTGAAACCACTTAAGGGTTGGAAATCAATATAAAATAGCATACAGAAAAAGAATCGAGGAGAAGAAAAAAGCACAAACGATAGCTGAAGAAAAAGTGATATAGGCAACGTGGAATTTGTCAATCATCGAAATTGGAGACAGAAGGACAAATAGACCGAAAATAAAACGACGCAGCCGAGTGCCTCATGCATTTTTGATGACGATTTTAGCCTTAGCATGCACACACGCACACACACACACACACACTCACACACACATTTCCGTCCATCGAACACCGAAAGTGTAGAACGAAATCTTTCCCCGATATTTAATCAAAATCTGAAGCGCCTTAATGCACTAAATCTTCTTCTTATCGAAAGACACGATCAATGATTCAGCACCACTTTCCAAGTCTTTTAAATGCACACACGTTCTTCTCGTTCTCCAATAAGCAAACCACTTGAAACTAACGAAAAAAAAAACGAAAGAAAGCACTGCATCCCCATAATTGTTTGCTATTATAAGTATTACATTTACATAATGATCTCGACGGTGTCTATTCTGAAGTGGTGGTTGGTTGGTT
The DNA here is from genome assembly GCA_030556065.1 of Holobus sp. GC000080. Classification (NCBI taxonomy): domain Eukaryota; kingdom Metazoa; phylum Arthropoda; class Insecta; order Coleoptera; family Staphylinidae; genus Holobus; species Holobus sp. GC000080. The sequence goes on along the minus strand of JASKGO010003379.1, from coordinate 32,633 downwards.
GGTTGGCTTTGTGGCGCACACCCCATCAATCCACGCAAACAGGCAAACACACGCGGTGCGTGCGATTCATATTTCGACATCCCCTGCAAACACCCCAAAAGAAAGAAGAGGGCCCCCCGAGTTATTATTACATAATCTGTTGCTGATGTGGCGAATTATTGTTATTGATGCGCACGGCCACAATAGCGGTCGTTTACATGGCAATTTACCCTCTCGTTTAACATTTCTGTCGTTGGGCGCACCCTCCTCATTCGTCCGTCTCCATCGAAAATCCATTCAACCGTTCATTATTTATCTAACCATATTTATAAGTAAGTGTGCATTAATATTTGGGCCTTTGTTGGATGCGCATCATCATCATCATCATCATTATCAGCTTCGAAACATAATTTGCTTGTGTGAGTATATGCTATTCTATTTTCCATTGAAAAGGGGGCCAACTATTATCCAATGAGGTGTCTAAATACACATAATTCGTCGCCAATTAGAAATTTTGCTTCTTTAAGCGGCTGCTTGCGCGTTGCCTATTAATTATTTATATAAATGGTTTACGAGAGCGAAAGACCGTTTGAAGTTATAAATAGTTGCTATTATAAGTGAACGAGTAGTAAACCACCCAGGAGTCCAAAAACAAGAACAAGTGTGCTCACTTTTAATTTATCCTATTCGCTCATTTGATTCTTTTCATTTTTCCGTTTGTTTGATTTTTTTTTTTTTAGTTTTTATATTCATTTAGGTTTGGTGTTTTTTAATTTTTGAGGAAAAAATGATTGAAAAAAACCACACTTTTTTAGAAATAAACGACTTGCTATTAATTTCTAATGGTGCTATTTTTATAAATGAGAATAAATAAACTTTCAATTTAGACGATTAATCAGAAGCGAAGAATTCGAGAAATACAAAAAGCGAGGATGATTAATGATAGTCATTTATTATATCTCTGAATGGATCAATCAATATTGAAGCCAAAGAGGGAAAAATATTATGAGGCCCTACAAGTGGACAAATTAACCCCAATTTAACTTATTTAGATTATTTTAGACACTACATAATTTTTTTAAATAAAAATTTTAAAAAATAGTGAAAACATCTTATATTACTTTACCGCTTTAAATCAATATAATCTATCTAAAAAAGTAAATTAGTTCAACATACCCTTTGAAACAGAAGAATAAAAAAATTTCAGTGCCTTGAGCTGCTCTAAATAATATAAACGTATGCACATTAATTAAGTATTATGTTATAAACAGTACAAATAAAGAATTAAAAAAACAAAACCTAGCAGTGGCATTCTTTCGTATCCTTAACTAATGAGTGACGTGAATTATAGTCCTATTGTATTCAAACTAAAAATGCAAGCTTCTTTTGTACCACATACACATAGAAGGAAGATGGGCAGCAGCCAGAGAGAAAAGCAATGGGAGCAAAACAGAACCGTTCCTCTACCGTCCGTTGTAAATCGTGGGAGGATTTCTCGAGGTGAAACCGCCCGAGGGATACCTCTCTCAAAGGGGGTGGTGTTAATTGGCGCGTTTCACCTTAAATATATAAATTATTGACGTACGCGTAAACACGAAAATAAAATAAAAACGCTCACAGAAGAGGAAAAAATTGACTCAGAGGATGGAAATAAAATAATGAAATGAAAAAGAGAGGAGAAAAAAAAATGGAAAACAACAACAAACGAGAAGGAAAAAAGGCGAAGGCCCGAAAAACCAGTTTGGAGTAACGACGAACGATGTCCATAGAGGAACGCAAGCAAGCAAGCAAGCAAGCAAGCAAGCAAGCAAGCAAGCAAGCAACAGCAGCAGCAGCAGCAGCAGTCGCGGCGAAAAAAGAACAATAGCCGTGCAACGAGAAGAGGACGAACGAGCAGAGTGAGAACGAAAAGGGATAATTACACACTACTGGACGATCAATTTTCTTTTCAACATATCCACTAATTGATTACGTGCTCTGTTCTTCCACTCTATGCTATCAGCGACGCGATATACAAGAAAACTGGCGGCGCAGAAGACTACGACGCGATGGAAAAGAAAGCGCACGACGAGATTTTCTTGTTCGCGTGTTCAACGAGCCACGAAATTTGTCGTCTGCGGCTTTAATTGTCGCTAATAGTTGGCACGACGAGTGGGTAAATAATTTCCCGCGGGGGCAAGAGCGGTCGGGGAAAAGTGCGCCGAGCGCGTGAGTTATCTTGCTTACAAATAATGCGCATAAATTTCCCAGACGCGGCCTTTTGGCCACGTGTGTTCTCCAAGAAATTATTATTATCGTTTTAAGACTGCGCGTCTCGTAATTAACGGCTGTGCTCATTATAAATTATCATTGCACAGAGCCAAAATTACCACTTTTTCTAGCCTCCCTTTTTTTTTCTACCGCTCCTATTTCCTACCGTTTGGTTGACGAATGGGAATGGTATCCCATTGACAATTTGTTTATTTGTTTTGCTTTCGTACAGGATAATTATCGAGGTTTCATTTAAAATTTTTCTATTTCTGGAAACCAACATTTTGAGAGCGTACATATTTTAAAATTTACTGCAACATCAAATACCCAACAGATTTAGGGAAACCCCTTATACATATAGCTTGTTTTTTTATACATTAATTTTTATAAAAGTTATAAACATTTTTTTACAATTGAGTAGCTTATGTCAATATTTCATCTTTACAATACCTCTGGCTAAATTAGAAAGTGCCCAAAAATTTTAATTTGTAAATGACAGCATCTTATGTTTTTCTTTTGTCTCTCCAACGGCTATAATTCTGAAAATTGTTATGCGTCTTACTTTAATAAAGTGAAATATTAACTTGCCAAATAACAAAAACACAATTAAATTATTTATGACGAAATCGAAAAACTATTCGTGAAACTATAAACTATGTAGTCAATCTGAATTTTTATTACCTCTAGAATATTTTATTGCTTCGAAAAATCATATTTTTACAAAACAATCTCATTTTGCATGTCTTCGCAAACTCGGATTGCCTTTTTAATGTCTTCATGCGATTACGACATAGTTCGACCAGTCACCTTTGTAAAACGACAAACTCAAAAACAAAGCAAATATAAAAAAAAATCCTCCAATAAATTTACTGTTAATTATCTTTGCACAACTCCACTTTCATAATCCATTAAAAAAGGCAGTCTGGCTGCCTGGAAACGAACGCTTGATTTTATTGTATGTGCTTGCACGCATAAAGAATAAAGATGCTGCAAAACGAATCGCGTTCATTTAAAATTTCATTTTTTTATTAGAAGCTTTAACGAAACTTCCGCAATAAAGGCATGCATACAGTTTGCTTACTTACTCGTACAATTCTGAGAGCAACGAAGGATTGCAATGGCATCTGGTAAAAATCAACTTACCTAAAACAAAAGACAAAATAAGCGTTTAAAAAACCAAACAATAAATAATAAGGCATTAAATTATTAGGGAACTAAGTGGAACACAATCCAGCTAAATCGTATTACGCAGAAAAGGGCAGGTAATTTTTATTTGTAACACCAGTACAAGGGGGGTTGCTCGAATTATTATTATTACGTCTGCTGTGTTTGTATGTGATGTGTCACCTGTAGTCATCGATGGTAGAAACACCATCAACATTCTGGTGCAGCTATTCTTTCTCACGCAGTCCCTTTTCATTCTTTCTTCTTTCGCTTTTCTAGAAAGAACGCACCACCTTCGCAATACGACAATAGGTGCGAGCGAACACATACAACACAAAGCAAATATTACGACGTGGAACGAAGAAAAGAATAAAGGGAAGCATCCACATCCACACACATGCAGGCACACACATCCATCCATCCAGCCGTAGTGGCAGAAATTCGGTCTTCTGGATATAAAGTGGGTACACATTATTCGGTGAAGACTAAAGAAGAGGACGTGGAACATGTATGAAGGGGGTGTGAACGCAGTCCATGTAAATATTTGTACACGACACCAATAGTTTTTGCGTTTCGTTTTATACTCCTCCGTATGCAACTGAAATGGCAATTGCCGGTTTCGCACCGGTTTCAAAATATTATAAAAAACGCGGTAATTACAGGGAGACAGTGAGTAATGCGCGTTGCAGTTCAACCATCATGCGCCGCATATTAAATTTCAAAAACCAGTAGCAGTAGCATTTTTCATTACACTAGTAATTAATGAGAATGTGCAAAATGTTCTTTTCGACCATTTCGTTCAGGCTGTTAATTCAATGAATTTATGATTTTACATATATTCAGTTATATATATTTTTTTTTGCAAAATTTTCTCTCTGTTTACGTTAATTTTATTTTGTTTCCACAATTTTTTATTATTATTATTTGGTCAATTTGATTCAGATTATTGAACATTTTTTGTTATTTTCTAATTTTCTAAAATAATACTGAATTGATAAAAAATACAACTTGATATTTAAAAAAATCGACATAATTAGGACCATATGCGATAAAACTCAAAGATTTCTTAAATGGCGTACATTTTATTATACTTTAGCGATTAATTACCTTGATGAAACAATTAAAAGTTTATTTCAATACACTATCCTACAAGATTTCTTTTTTTTTTCAAAAACTTTTTAACAATAGTTATCACAAAAAAATAAAAATAAAGCGCTATTAGTGGCACTAAGTGTAAACCAACCAAACAGCATCCAAGCTTACTTACTAAACACTAATAGTGTTTCAATTTTTCCAATACTAAAACACCTGCTTACATTATCGGAAAAATTTACCTAAATTTATAAATAACGAGTAACATTTTAGTCTTTAAATAAATTTATAGAGTGCATTCTTTAATATTAAATTATTAATATCGACGATTCTTGAGACATAAAAGGGTCAAAAATTCTAGAAAAAATCAATACAGAAAAGGAACAAATAAAAAAATATTCCAAGGCAAATAAATTCTCGAAAAAGTATTCTTTCAGAAAAGTCTTAAATTTACACAAGATGGGCAACAAAAAGAAAAACACATAAATAAATTTAAAAAATGAACACCGAAAACACTTGTATTTCGTCTCCCGTGTTGCAGGACACCCTTAGAACATGGGCGATTAGGGCGAAAAATGAAAATATCCAGAAAACTAAAAAGGCACTCGTAACTCAGCTAAGGCACACACCCACACCCAAACGCAAACACACACGCACATTTTACCATCGAACTGAGAGAGTGAGTGCATTAAAGTTTGCGTGCTTGTGTGCATGTGTGTATGTTAATGGGCATTCTTCTGGACTTGTAAAACCCGGAGTCTATTTACAATTCGCCTTCTTCTTGTGACTCTGAATAATATATTAACGACGCACATAAATTTCAACTTTACTATACATGCATCCACAGCAACACAACACACAGGGCAGAGAAAGCAACAGATTACGTGCATCCGCAGCACGAGAGCAAAAGGGAGAACGAAAGCACATTTCTTGAGTGAGTGTGTGTACGTTTGCGAGGATGTGCATGTATGGCTTGTTGTTTGTGTGTGTGCGTGTATATATATATGTTCATGTGTGTTGCTTTCAGACCTGGCCCACCATTGTGTTGAAGAACCTGGCCTTCGAAGGTTCGTCGTCCATTCTTCTTCTACCTGCTAGTTACTACCGAGCTGCCTCGGCGATAATTAATACTTTCGATTAATTTGTGAGGGGGGTGAAAATGCGAAACGAGCTTATAATTCGTACAGCAATATCTAGCAACTGTCTTTTGAAATTTTTCCTGAAAATCCATATTTGTTCCGTAAATTTACATAATGAGGCATCTACACCAAAATGGGAAAAATTTAAACAGTTATGAAGCAATTACTGATTTTTTTGTGAAAACTTATTTTATTATTATTATTCGCAATTAATTGTCTTATTAACTTGGATTTTGGATGGTTCATACATAGTTCGGCTCCTTTGTTACCGGTTGTCATTTTAAATATTAATGATTTCTTAATATTAATTAAATGCTGTTTTTTATTAGTGTTAATGGTTTCAATTATTTATTAATTAAAATGAATGAGCATTGAAATTTCATTAAACAATTTTAATGGTAAAATTAATTGCATTTTATTTCATGGATTTGGATCATATACACTAAAATATTTGTAAATAAATGACTTGTACCAATTAATTTAAAGAATATTACACCATTAGACACAATTAGTAAAACCAATGCTTGATCCAGTTTTATTAATTTTATAGTAATTTTTTAGCTTGCAAGAAATACAATTGGCAAAGAGTGTGCGAGATTTTTTTTAAACTTGGAAGAAAAGTTTTCTAATTCCTTTAGCGGTTGTGAAAATTAAACGTAATTAAGTTTTCATTTTTAAAATTTAAATAGATTTAACAAAACGGTACTTTTCACAAAAATACCAAAATAATTAGTTTGAGTCTATTTTATCTAGGCTCAGTAATTACAACACGCGGGAGCAAGAAGAGAATAATTAAAAATCGCACTAAATGACCAAGGAAAAAAGCAAAGAAAATTAGTCAGAAACGATAAACCGGCACGGAGTTCCTTTCTCTTATTAATTTTTAGCCAATAGCAACAATTTTCATTTTTATTGTTTGAAAGTGTCAAAGCAAGAAATCAACAAATATTTAATAAAATATAGTTGTTCTTTGTGCAAGACATTTTTGCGAAAGAACCGAAAAGCAAGACCAATAATTCAGCCATAAAGGCGAATGCACAAGAGAAGAATGGCGAATATCGTTTCACACTAATTATGACAATATGCATAACACAGCCTTGCTTCGGCTGATGGCGTTCATTTGAAACAATACATTCCACTTGGATGTTACATGGCACCGAATGCATTAAAGAGACATAAAAATACGACAGTTGGAAAAGTGTGGAAAAATCACGCGCGCCGTTCTGTTTCTCGCATTGCATCCATCCAATGCGCGAACTGCATGCTTAGTGCAAAAACACATGGGTGCTTATTATGCGTCTGCAAATGGGCACTGCGCTTAACAGATACGGTGCGGCCGTACGGGTTAAAAGTGAATAAAATGAAAAAAATGCATGAATAATAATAATAAGTTTATGTTTGTTGGTGTGTATTATTTATACGTTATGGGTAGGTTCATATGCATTGCATTCGCAGGAATTGCTTGCACATTCGCTCACTCTTCGGTTCGACTCGCTCGCTCGCTGAGCAGCAGACTTTTGCTTTTGCTTTGCTTTGCTTTTGCAGCCAGCCAGCCATCCAGCTAGCCAACGTCTTTGCAGTGTACTGTGTGGTTAACTTTGAGTAATATAGATTTCACCATATGCAAATTAGATTTATTCAAAGATTATTACTTATGCTAAGGAACAAACACTCCAACGACCGACACCAATATTAATTATCTACGGAACAAAGACTATCAATATTAATCTCCACGCATATAAAGAGACAGAAAAGGTAGAATACAGCTACATTTATATTAAATATTTATTTAACTATGATTTTTTTATATAACTCAATTGAATGTGTGGTTTTACTATCATATTTAAGGGAGATTCATTTAATAAACTTAATTTCTTAAAAAAAAATTAGGGTATTTAAAAAAATATTACTTCAAAACATTACTTTTAATTTATTCACATAATTTTTCAATACGTCATAGTTATATGTTATTTAAAAGATTATTAAAGAAGAACAATAATTTTTCATTTTTTCGATATTGTGTTTTCTGGCTAGCACTCTTTAAAAATCGGAAAGACAATATTGAGAACCGCAACTTTTCCTCCCTAGGGAAGAAACACCTACTGCTGACGGAAGCAACAGAATAAATAAGCTATTGAAACGATCAATTAGTGGCGCCGTTGCACTTGACATTTGAAGATTTGAAGTATGACGAAAATACAGCTTTCCACTCATTTTACGAATAAACTAACCATGACTAACAAATAATTGATTAAAAAATGATAATTAATTTAATAAGTTAAAACTATTTAAACCTCATTTAATAACTAAAAAAAATCTTGGTTGGTTATACATAAAATGGGGGCAATTGTATCACAAGAGGGAGAAAAACTGAATGTCTAATTTGCAACATAATGAAAGACAACGCACGGTGTTTATGCTTCAAGAATCACTAAAAAAAGCTGCTGTAAACATTGCATAAATTTATACGTAGCCGAGTTGAACAAATATTCATTAAGAGACGCGTCGTGAAGTTTAACATATCTCAAACACAATGTGAGAAAATAATTTCCCTTGACTTTCCACTCACTACTGGTCTTTGGCGGAGACGCAGAGTAAAAAAGATGCGCTATGCACACGCACATCACCCATTAGCGCTTTAATTAATTATCCTAATCAGCAGCCGTAACTCGTTCCTGCTTTACCTACCTACTCCATGCATACATACTACATAGCATCATCTATCAGCTCACACACACTTAAAATATTATACCTATACCGATTACAGTTAAATGTATGGGTAAAATACAAGCGAAGAAAAACGAGTACCATAAAGTATAATTCCAATATTAAGTCCACCCCTTTCATTAAACGCCAATAAATTAATACAAGGCATCCGAGCCGTAACATTTAATGAGCAACAATGCTGTTGGCTTATAGGTACAGCAAGTATACAGGGTGCCACTATTTTATTAATTTTTTTTTTATTTAAGTAATTTACTTTTCATATCCTTTCTTATAACAACTAGTAGATGAATTTATTAATTTCCCATTAGTAATTTGGATTATTTTCTTTTCATTTCACCCTTTATGTATTATTAAAAGCAGGCTTACTTAAAATTATATTAAAAAAATTATTTTGTGAAAAATACTAAAAAGGGATAGAGAAGGGAATGGTAAGACTTGCAGAAAAAAAAACACCGTATAAAGGGCAAAATGAGAAAAAGGCAGCAGCCAGCAATAAGCAGCAACAGCAGCAGGAAAAATGTTGAGCAGTGGTCGTCGTCGGTTCGGCGGCCGAAAGTCCGGGGACCGGTTTTCTCGCGTTGTTACCGGAGTTGTACACACTCGTCCGATTATTTATCCTGCTGCGGTTGTTAGCTGCCCATGATTATAGCTGTTTTTACACGTTCGTGTGGTTCGCTCGTTGTATTTTATGGCAGGACATAAATTAATATTCGGCCCGTTATCCCTCTTTGGCTGCTGCTCACTCTTCACTCTCTCTCCTTCACCTCTTCTTACACATTACCCACACACGCACGCACGCACACACACACACTCACATACGAATGAATCGTCTCTGTTTTACACATTTGCTTTTGGGACTCTTGGAAGAGCCTTTTTAGATATTCAGCCACGCCAAGAAAGACGGACATTAAGTGTGTATTGCGGTTGGGCTGAGTGCACCATCATCGAGTAAAGCGAGACGGCAAAACGAAGGAGGACGAGGGACGCGATTGACCGCCACCTCCGCAAGAAGGAAGACGACGACACCTTTTTTCGTGGCTTCTTTTCGCGTAAAATATCACTTTTCCAACCGGAGTTACCATAAAATGTTTATTTACGAGCCATTGCCTTAGCGCAGCATAGCCGAGATGACCGAAAATTCCTTTTTAGTTTCTATTTTTAGAATACAGGGTGCTTTTTGCCATGCGTTATTATTATTATTTATTTCTGTTGGAAATTGTTGCCAAACTTTTTACCAAAAAAAAAAATATTAAAATTGTTCTTAAAGGAAAACTTATATAGGAATGATATTTTTTAAACTTATTATAAAAAAAAATAACAAAATTAGACAATAATGTATATCAAACTAAAATGTGAATCAAAGGAAAAAAAAAACAATCGATAAATCAGACAAAAGTAGGCAAAACTGATAAATAAAACAATAGTAATTGCAATAAATCAGTAGTTAATGCATATAATAAGGAAAGCATTTCCGAGAAGACCGAGTGAACAATTCGAGGAAATCGAATGGTCAATGAATAAAATATTAAAAGCAAACAAATTCTATCCCGAATAGATATTTCGAGCAACCGCAACCAATGCTTTATCCCGCCCCATTATTCTCTGAATATCATTTTTAATATTATTATTCACTTAAACATCCATTATTCAAAACCCTAATTTTCCGTGTAAACGCGCGACCGCTTAAGCAGAGCGCAACAATAACGACAAATTTCCGCCCGCAATCAGAAATTCCGAGGCAATCTTTTAAAAGTGCAAACACATTCGACAACCGGTAATCAAGAGCACGCAACCCTAACCGCTACCACAAGCATCAGGCAGGCAACAGCGAAATGAGCCACCACACATTACCACCCATCCATCGAAATTTCATTCCAAATGACTCCATCATCGAAAAACACACACAAAGCAATTCTTTTTTTTTTCATTTTTTCTTTTTAATATTTTCTTTTCGGAATTTAAAAACCCTATTGGAACAAGATATACTCGAACTTATTGGGGGTGGTGTGGGTCGCTACCTGCACACAATTATTAACACTAAAAAGGGTCATTTCAGATCCTTCGACGGATGTCATAACACAAGCACCGTTTTCCAAAGAACCAAACGAACGGAACGTGCATCTAAAGGGTATGAACGAATTGGAGCTATTTTTAAATACCGAGTTTATTTTCTGTTGACTCATTTCTGACTGATTGTTATTACGATTTACACGCAAATTCTGGGGGCCCCGATGAAGAGCAAAGCAAACACGGGGGCTGCTAGTTGACTAAGCGGCATCGGTGCAAACATGCACACGCACACACACACACACACACACACACACACACACACACACACACAAACGCGTCCATCATGAACACGCATGTAGCATCCATCCGGAGTAGAAGGAACCGGCAACGACGACCGGATGTTTCGCTGTCGTCAACACACAAGCAAACCGAATCTAAAGATAGAGCGGATTTCGTTTATACGCTTTTATAATTATCCCGGCAACAATTTTCCCGATAAATCTCTGTGCATTAATTTATGTTAGCTACTGGTGTCATTGAACCAAATTCGTTAGCCGATCGTTTATTCTTTTAAAAACATTTGCCGAAAAAGTATAATTCGTGAGAGATGGGGATGGAGGTATACAGGGTCTTTTTTATTTCATATAATTTTAAGTGATTTATGAATGTTGTATTTAACCAATGAATTATTTAATTTTATTTTGTTTTTTTATTCTTAATTCTTAATTTACTTTATATAATTTTAAGCTACAAGTAAATTGAACATGGAATATACCTTATTTAACTTTGAAAATTTTTTATACCTAAAATGAATCATTTACTGGTCATACTAAAAGATGATTCTTCTAATAAACGCAATTGTTATTGGCAATTTTTAATTTTCTACTGTTCTAAACTTTCTTCAAAAAAATTTTTTGGCGGTTCATTGATGGACACCGTTGCTTTTTATTCTGCTTTAATTAAGACAGTTTTAACGAAAACGTCTCATTTAAGTAAAGATTATAAATATAAACAGAAACTATTATGTTAAATAAAAACAAAAAACTTTTAAAAAGTAAAAATCCGAAATCTCTTATAAATTAATCTAAATTCTCAAAACAAAAAACACGCATAGCACTATTAAATTTAAACCTCATTAGCACTTAACAAATGTTGAAAAAAGCAATAAATTAATATATGTATTTAATAACACTGATTAAAAGAGAAATAATTGGTATAAGCAGAAAAAAAAAAAAGAAGAAAAAAAACGCGAAGCCAGACACACAAAGCCGAAAGAAACGAACTAAAAGAATCTTGTTAACATATCAAATAAGCTGGGAGTGTAAAATAGTAAATTACGAAGTTTGTTGGTATTGATTTTGGACGGTGGTCATTTCACGATATGATTATTACAATTTTCACAGGTAGAGAGAAGAAGAGATGTGGCTCGTTTTGTTTAGAGAGAGCAGTGGGCCTTTTTTTGGCTAGCTTTGTGGCCCGTTGGAAATTAATTTACACAACCAGTTTGTGTGTTTGAGCGCCGAACAGACCCACGACCGTCGTCCATCGGTCGAAACAACGACCGCACTAGGCCGTTTTGTTTTACGTTCTCTGGCCATGGCATGGACCAAAGAGGCAACGAGCAGATTTTTTCTAATAGAAACCGGCGGCCAAGAAGATGCAGTGCAAGTGCAATACAATACGTGTTATGGTTAGATGGCAGGTTGTACCCGAATGGCAAATGAGCAAGTAGTAAGTGTGTGGTGGTATGCGTTTCGTTGTAATCGGATGGACGATGATGGTGAAATGAAGTAAGTTGGGCGATGTTGCCGTGTCTGCTGCAGAGTTATCGCGCCTTCGTCTTCTTCAATGGGTTTCCTCTCTTGCGCCCGCACAATTCTTTCGCTTAGTGTTCGGTAGCACACATGCTTACGACACGACGCAATCTATCAACTGCATTATTGCTAAACACGCTCTTTTTGCCCATGCATATCTTGTATTTATTATTCCGAGACCGTTAATATGGACCGATACTTTTCATTTGCCCCTTCATTTTTTTTATTGCTTTTTTTCTTCTGTTGATACAGCTCACTCAATATGGAAAATTATTTATGTCTCGGATTTTTAATCATTACCGATTAACAAAAAATATTATATATTTTTTTAATTCAATGCACGTACTCGTATGTATATTATTCCTCACACCCTTACAGTTTACACAATAACTTTTGAACTTTCGCTGTTCTACAAGAAGTTCCACTATAGCAGAAAGTGAAGACACACAAAAGAAAAAACCCAAATAATACTTCTTTACTTTCCTTCTCGAACAGTTTTTTTTTCTTGCCACTATGTTGTTTGAATAACTTTCAACATTTGGAAAACGATTTCCCCCCCCCTTAAAGTCTTACCAAGACCCAAATAAACCCTCAGAAGCACCAATAAATTGACAACATTTTAAAAGTAAACAACACAAGTACATATATTCTGATAAAGAACAAATTCCTACTATAATCCACAAGCACATTTCCAAATTATTACTATACGAGTAATTTTTAAATAAAAATTCGATAATCAAAAAGAACAAAACAAAAATACAAATTAATAAAACGATAAGATACACACACGGTGATTGATTTAACTCGACCATTAAAATATTTTTAACTTCTAAGCAAGTAATAAATTTGAAGATTAAAGTTTGAGACGGGTGGTGGCAATTTCCGGTTATACCGGAAGTGGTTACCAACTTCATTATTTTAAATGGCACCCTGCATTTCTATTTAATTTGTAAATAGCCTTAAACTAAAAATAATTTTGGTACATCTCAATAACTTTTTAAGAGATTAATTTTTTACAGTCAAAATTGAATTTTTTTTTATTGAAACATCTATCTAAGATCGTAACTTTAAATACAATAAACAATAAAATCAATCATCTTTGCTCAAATTGTAGAGCAATAGTATTGAAAACAATAAAAATTGTAAAATTTACAAAATAAAGTTTGCCAGTATTTATCCCTGTATATAAATTATTAACATCAATTAAGTCCTCAAAACCAAAGTTTAGATATAATATTGCTTCTCTTGTAATCGAAATCGGTTCGGCAAATAGGGCGAAAACAGTCTCCCCGCGCATGATTACTCAGCCCTCTGCTGGAGAATTGGGGGTGGAGCAGAGCATCATTAAAGTGTTATCAGCGTAACATTTTGCGGGGCTGATTATGGAATATTGCTATAGATAGGCATTGTCTTCATGTTACAGATAGGCAGCAGAAGAAGCCACCGTCGCAACAGACAGCAAGAGAAGGAAAACACGAAACACGGCATTACAGATGTGTGGAAATGAGACTCAGCGAGTTCTTGGCAATTTGCTTGCACGACTCTTAAGTGGACGGTCGCGAAGAAGTGGCTCTCCGGTTTTATTAGTCGAGTGCAGTGCACACAGCGAGTGTCTACCGCTAATAAGCCAGAAACGCTTACTAGGTACGATTGCTTACACACGCTTACACTTAGGAAAAACACGCACGCACACACTGGCATAAATTAAGAAGATATATGCAATGTATCATCATAATATGTGGACAGATATAGAACAAAAGCATTACATCATTTACATCGCTGTTTATCGTATATATAAACGATAAAATTGTAGAAGTGCCGGTTAATGAAAGGAGAATTGCAGCACTGCTAATTTTTCATTAAAATTGAATTTTAAGAAATTCGAAATAGAAATGAAACAGCATTTTACTTCAAAACAGCACACAAATTCATTCGTAAATGTAAATTGGCCACCCTGTATAACCAAATGAATCTTATCAGCGATCAGTCGATGGCGTATCATATACATAATAAACCTACATATCTAGGTAAAGATAGTAGTTGAAGATAACCGGAGCAGTATGAGAGGAAAGAAAGGTTTAGATGAACTGACTGACTTACCATTGAGACGGGAATGGGTCCGGCTGCTCCGTTGGCGTAGCCGTAAGGGGACACGAGGTAGCCCATGTTGAATGAAGAGGTGTGGGCGCTGGGCTCCACCTTGCCTGCAATCACAAATGTTAATTAATGCACGAGGAAGTGATAATTGGTTCGATTATTTTGTCACTGCTATAATCTAATCCGACTGCATAATAGAGATGCTAGAGATAAATTAAACGCATCAAAATTCTTTCCATGTTTACATACATATTTATAAAAAAAGGTTTACCAAATCAAAGCATACGACTAATAAAAAAATATAATACTTAAAAATTATAAACATTTTTCTTTTTACTTATTTTATTTTGTTCATATTATTTATTTTCTAGTTCCAGTTGGCGCTAGAATGGCAACAATTAAAAGCTATCAAGAGAATAGAAGATTTTTAGTTGCTTGCTTCTGCAAGTGTGACTAATTTTTAATGTCCGTTTTAAACAAATAAATGGTTTTGTTAATTGCAACTAAACATTTCTATAATTCAGTTAATTTTTATAATTAAAATATGGGATGACTCTAACGGTACCGAAACAGAACATAAACTTTTCGAAAAAATTAATTTTAATAGCGCATTTGGGAAAGTCGTTAATAACATAATATTCTTAAGGAAAATTAACTGTTTGTTTTTAGTAATATTTTCCTCATTTCGATTAATTCTGCAGTGAAATATAAGACAACCAAGTCGAATCGGCGCAATTATTGAGTTTGATATTGCTTTCTGATGTTTAAGCGACCTATTGGGTGCTTGATAGTTATGTAATGGTCGTAAAAAAGAATCCCCTTGATTTTCTATCGTATATTTGAATATTCCAATATTTTCAATTTAACACCCATTTTATGAATGTTTTATCCTTTAATAAACATGCTTTTGATTAAACAAAACAGAAAAGCTATTAGTATGGCAAACTAAATTGAACCATAAAATAAACATGATGATCACTTCCTAGTATTACCTAATCAATCTTTAAGAATTGTACCATTTTTTTTAAATTTTGACCATTTTCTAAAACCTATCTACAATTGATTACAAAGATAAATAAATATCAATAAGTAATGACAAACCGAAAACAATATGTAATAAATGTATATTCACTTAATGCAAAAATTGCAAGAACATTGAAAGAAAAATGAGAAGCAAAAATGTTAATCAATCACACAATCTACATATTATGTTTCTTAATGCTTTAAATCAATATTAACAACACTTTTTCTTTCTTCAACAGACATAGACGAACATACATAAGCCACATTGTTTCGAAGAAGTAAATTGTTGCAGCATTATTGTTCCCTGACGCACTTTACCACAAATACCTACAAACATCCACATAAGGAAATTATGCACCCATACTCTCTATTGATTATTTGGTCCTGGGGCCTTAAGACAATACGGGGAAAGAAGAAATGTATCGCAGAAGAGGCTGCGAATGCATGGATCCCAAACACAGAACAAAAAGAGTGGAAGAGAGAATGAAAGACGAGGCATGGGGAAAAGAAAAGATCGAAGCGTAGAGATAATGTGGTGCCTCGTCTCGTGTAATATATTACAAGTATTAAGCAAAGTAGGCATTAATGGTCCATCACGGTTTATATTGACCGGAGGCTTTTCTAATCATTTCTCACGAATCGTACGTACACGAGACGAGTGAACGTGTGGTTAGTATGTGCACCTTTAACTATATGCACAATACGGCAACCAACCACTACACTGACCGAATAAACAGCCAGACTTATTATGTATTATAAAGTGCACACGTGTATTAATGTGTGAATGCCAATACCACCGATACATACCGAATGTCAATGCCTAGGAATGTCGCCGTTTACATTTTTTACTTCTTCGGAGAAAAAATTTAACGCACCAAAAGTAGAAAAAAACCATATAAAGGGAAAAAATGCATGAGACGGAACAAAAATTTAAATAAAAAGATATATTGAAGAATTGGCAATAAATATCTAATAATTGCGCAAGCTATCGTAACTAATGAAATATGTGGAGGTGGATAGGTGGACGCTGATGCAATTACGCATGGTGCGAAATGATAATAATAATAATAATCAGCGGCGGCCGGTATTAATCGTTTAAATATTATCGCGCAAATATGCGACGTAAATTAACGCAAGGAAATTAATCGCATCAACGAGGTATGCGTGCATGGCTATGTGTTCGTGTATTTAATACCAGTGAATTCACTAAATCAATGTTTTACTGCGTCGGCTTTTAACGCTTTCCTCACTTCCCTTTTATCAAATGGAATTTCATTTTTATTTTACTTTGCTCTTAGTCAGCGCAAACTACTATTATGTATTTAAGATTTCATCAAATAATTTTTTAACATTTTTTTTAGAAAATAAGGCAGACAATAATAATTTGCCGAAATCAATTCGTTTCCTAAAAGCATCAATAATAAAATCCAAACGAAAACTGTAGCAATTAGTCCAAATGGAAGGCAAAAGCAAACAGTCGCGGCAACGCAACATTCGAAAATAGGAGCTCTAAGGAAAATTGGAGAAACAAGTAACAACGCCAGAAG
The DNA here is from genome assembly GCA_030556065.1 of Holobus sp. GC000080. NCBI lineage: Eukaryota > Metazoa > Arthropoda > Insecta > Coleoptera > Staphylinidae > Holobus > Holobus sp. GC000080. Next base: position 15,791 of record JASKGO010003379.1, on the reverse strand, counting down.
AGAGGCTGAGCGAAGGAGAGACAAAAGCGAAAAACTGATATTCAAGAGAAAAGAAAAAGCGAGCAAGAGAGGAGAGAAAGAGGGAGATAATGGCGTGATAATAACAACGTTGGTAATGAGTCAACAAACAAGCAAGAAGAAAAGTCTTCTCTGGCTCCTCCGGCGTTCATTCTCGGGTTTATTCAACCAAAGAGACGTCTGCCAGCCACTCACTACTAAATGCGAGTATATAGCAAAGCAGCACGACGACCGACGACCGAGAGAATCGGCTGATGCCAGCCTAGCTAGCTGAAGGGCGGAAGGTGGCGGAGAGGACGGCGGGGTGCGACCTAGTGAACGTGCACCACGGCGACCTTCGAAGTGCACCGTGCATTTCTTCGTATTATTCTCTATATACTTCTTCTCTTCTTCTTCTTCGTCTTTATACTCAACCAACAACTACTACTAACATGTTTGTACATACCAACAGTGTACACAGAAATAACATGTTTTTACAGGGTGTTCTATGTGCTGCTGAAGGATTGCTTCATTTTTCTTACATTTTAGATAAATAAATTTATTGTTAAATTAGATTATAAAGGAAAGTATTTTATTCTTGACTTTTATTTTATAAGTTTAATTGGGAAACAAGCAGACAAAAATAGGATCATAATATTTTTAAAAGAATCAGAAGTCAGAAACATTTGTTACTGGGCACCCTTTTTGAAACAAATGTTCATATATTTATTGTTAATTGATTTAAATTTGATTACATCATCTTAAAAACAAATCTTGCCAAATAAGGGTGAACACCCTGTAAATTTAAAACTTAATAATTCTGAAAAAGAAGACGAAGAGGGAAAACGTGTACGAATTTGGTTGAAAGTAGAAAGAAGAAGCACAAGTACAGACGAAGGTTGTGTAGTTTATGTAGAAAAGAAACGAAGAACAGCGAACGGGTCGTCGTATCATCAGTACGTTGTTAGTTATAACTAAGTACTTTTACTGGATGTTATGTAGTCTATCATTACGATTATTAGATGATCTCATGCATGCTCGCACGTACTTTGCTCACGTATTATTAAAATGCATCATCATTCATTCCGATCTCTCCGCACTCTCTACTCGCGGACAATCGTAATTATGCATTAGCTTAATGATCAGCCATCATCACTTTTACGCACTTCTCATGCACACACACGAACCTTGCCAATCAACCCTTATACACAAAATTCGATTTCTATTTGCTGTAATAAAGTTAGAATTTTTCAAGTATTTAAAGCGACAAACATACTTTTAATAGATTTAAAAAAAATGTAGTAATTTTATTCATATTTTAGTTTGGTAATAGTTTATAAGCCCTATTGAAAATATTCAACTACCAAGCTAGTTCTAACGACGAAGGATCATCAACATGTTAGGGATGCAAACGTTTCAATTTGTTTGCATTTTACTGCACTTTTTCTCATTGTCCTCAGATTTGGTATATTGCCAGTCTATAAATTTTATCGTTTTATTGTATATAAATACGAAAATTTTCCAGTAACTGTATCGAAGGTTTTAGAAAAACTATTTTATTTGTAGTTACCCCAGCTTTACATTGCACAAGGACTACATTAAAAAAATATTTTTTTTTAAATAATAATAGATAATTAAAATTATGACAACACAAATACTCAACATAGGATTTTAAAAATTCAGTTAAATTTTAGATTAATGACCGCGAAAGAAAACAAACGTTGATTCGTAATTAAATAATAATCTGATGAAATTGTCGAAAGATAATTAAATACTAATCTGTTAACTTTGAACTCCAAATTAATTTATTATGTTAAAATTAATTGCCTTCTTTTATGTATGGATTTTGACACCACAATTTCTTACCGAACACTAATTATTGTTTTCTGTTTTTGGGAGCAAAGCTAACAGCCACATTTTACGTTAAAAGTATATGCTTTTTACACAGGTAGTGCATTAATAACTGATAAAACAATATAAAGTATAATATTATAAAAATTTGCAAAAAATGTTTTTAAATGAATTTATCATTGTAATAACAAAAAACAAAAATATTTCATTTCGCAAAAAATATTAAAAATTCCTGTAGTATTTTAACGCTATTTGAACAAAATAACTTTTTTTGTTAAATAGATTGTCTTCCACTGAATTGTAAACACCAAAGTAGCCTGAACAAAAATATAAAGTAAATTTACAGCGTAAAAGACTTATTTGTCAGCATTTATCCCATAATAAAATTCCGCGGCTAAAAAAGCAACCAGGAATACTAAACCTATCAACACAAGAGCTTAATTCTGCTTTGAGAGAAAAAGGGAAGCCACTAATGAAAAGTCGTTTAATTCATTGCAGACTGCGAACGCAGCACCAGAAGAACGAAAAAAAAAGCCAAAAATAGTTACAGAATGAATCATAAAAGAAAGAGGGAAAGTGTATGCATCTACTTTGTAATACTATACGAATCATGCTATGTACATATAATATTGTTACTAGTTATTTATTTGCAAGAGATGGCGGCAGCTTTTCCTCCAATTCTTCCGTGGTCTTCATTCTTGAGACAGGGGGAAAAGAGTCGGCCAACAAATGCAGCAACAGCAACAGCAACAGCAACATTGGTTTACGTTACGTGTGCCTCTCGTTTATTTGACTTTTTTTCCGTTCTCCGTAAATTTAATTTTAACTTACTAAGCATAAACGGCCATCGTACGCGTTGGTAGTGTAGTTAATCTAAATACGGCCGTGCATAAACGTTCAAGTAAATACTTACTACAAAGGAAGCACGTTTCGGAGAAACCTTATTTCATCTCTCTTATGGAGGATGCTATAAGAACTAATATTACCAAATATGAATAAAACCCCAAAAGACATTAATTTAACCGACCGATTGCTCAATTTAGCTTCAATTTAGTATATATTATTAAATTTCCAAAAAATTGTTCATAAAATGTAAAATTTCTTTTTGCAAGTAATGTATTGATGCCGCAAATACAAACTATTGGTTAAACTACTATAAATCGAACATTTGGCTAAGTCAAATAAACTAAGACTATGTCTCCCTGTCGTAAATTATTTACAAGCGATAATCGACCACATCAAAGTAAACATCAAAAATGTTTTGTTTTTATTGTTTTAGAGAATAACCCATCTATTTTTGGTCCTACATTGAATAAGTTGAATAAGCTTTGCCACTATGTATACTCCCTATGAATATTATTTAAAAACAGGTATTGATTGATGAGTTTGTTTCGACTGATTTCCACAATGACTTAAATGGAAATCGGCAAAAAAATCTTACGAGACGATAACTTGAAATTTAAATTTCCTTTTTAAAAGTATAAAAAAGTGAAGAAATTATAGAAAATGTAAATAACTAAATTAAAAACTAGTTATATTCATTAATATTATTTAAAAATCCAGCAAAAGTAAAATATAAAAATAAACTTTAAAATACTAAACTTCTATCTTTCAAAAAATATTTGTTTCTTTTCGGAGTTAGAGTTACCTATACATTGTCTGTAAAATAGTACAACTATCTGAAGGACTATTGAAATAGTTACAATTATCGGAAAAAGTGTCCCAGTCATTAGCGCGCGAGGCGACCAGATAACTCACTCTTGCTTACTATAAACTCTCTGTTTACATAATTCCGCTCCCATAGAAAAATTATCGCGGCGGTTAAGGATCAAATGCCTTCTTATCTTTATGAGCAACACGATTCGGCAAGCAGTACTGAAAATTACAATTTCATCATGCAAATTCTTTCTAAACTATACGCATAGAAAGAACACCTAATTAAAACATACATAACATGCAAGCGGATCCTCTTTAAAGAACAGACAAAAGCCTACAGCCTACCTATAAGTATTATAGGCGGGCAGAAATTTTTAAAGATTTTAAGCTGGGATTACGGTTTCCAAGGCAACGCAAGAAAAACCGATGTATATGCGATACACTTGTTTGTATCTGCAGACCTTGTCTGCCTGCATCTTCTTGTACCGCTTGATACAGGCAGGGGCGCTCCTCTTCACTGCACTTGTGCCTTCTTCTCTAGCGTCCTTTATGGCTGACCATTGACTTATTTATTCGTTCCACGTTTTTCTTGTTTACTCAAAGCCTATAGATTACCGTTTATGCTTCCTCTAGTATTATTTTTCATTATTATTATTAATTTTCTTTTTCGAAGGAAATTTCCAAATAAGTACTCAGTGGTTTGATTTAACACTCTCTTTACACTATTCTAACAAACGCATTAATTAAATTGCTTAATTTAATGGTTTAGGAACGTTAACTAATAATTATTAAAGTAATAAGCATGCATTTGTTTTTTAGATTTTCTTCAATTTTAAGCTATATTTATCGATTAAAAAAATTATACCGTTTGCTCAGATTCTATTTTCCAACAATTGGCAAGTAACATAATGGAACTAATTACATGTAACGTACAAATGCCACATTATGATAAACAAAAATTATTTATTATTATTGATAGTCAAAATAGGACATTTGAAACCCCTAAAAAATTAGTTTTTTGGAGAACCCATAAAATCATCTTTTGTAAGTAAAATCACTTTAAAAATGTAAATAGGAAAACTAAAAGCTTTGGCTTAAAGAAATCTTTTTTGTGAAGGAAGTAATAGGTACATAGTGAGTAAGTGAGTGAAGTCAGTGTCGATTTTTATCCGGCCTAGAGTACTTATGGTGCATTGGACCCGGTTTTTCCACCGCCGGGGAGGATAATTGCAAAGTCGTAAACGAAAATCCGCTTACCTACTGCTACACACTACTACTACAACTAGGCACTCCACCGAAGGTGGTGGCGGCATGCAAAAAAGATGGGCGTTCTTGCAAACTGAGCCTCAGGTATTTAAATACTCATTAGAATATTTATCGTCGTCACTAGGCGCAGTGGAACGACACGAGATTCGCAAATAAGAGGGAAAAGTAATAATGTTGGTATTTTAATGGGCAAAATACTAGTTTACCGAGAGTGTAATAATAAATGACAGCGTTAAAAACTCGCACTCGGCTCATTTTTCGCCTCGCGCAAGTCAATATTTGATCGAGTTATCAGCGATTTCGAAAATCCGTAGGCGGGTCCTTTTTCTACCTGAACCTGAGCCATTATGCGAAAATTTATGGCACTTATTCTCGGGAATTGCGTTTCCCTAAACATGCACACCTTAAATATAAGAAAAGACCCCAAAAAACTGTTAGCAAGCAGAAAGCAAGCAATGAACAACAATAAGCAGAAAAAGAGAGGCAGGTGCACGAAATCTTTCAGCTGATTTGGAGGTAATGAAAGGTTCTCGGGGAAGAACAATTTGCTTGTCAGACGCCACTAACAAGAAGCGGTAATAAGCGACGGCACTCACCGAAAACTGGACTGTGATCTGCTCTAGCAGCATTCTTGTTGTTGCTTGTGAAGTGTCCTCCAGACTTTTCCTAAAAATACGCAAACCATTAGGGAAATATTTATAATTTTGTTTCGCAGTAGCTAATGGCAACACTTGAAACAAAATTAACGTGGCTAAATAATTGCATGCGATAAGTTAAAAATCAAAGTAGGCACTGCCGAAGGGGGATGCTGATCGGGAGGATTTATGAAGAACAAGTGCAATAATTGTGTGTACCTCCGACTCGGTGAGGTCGATAAGGCTGCTCTTCTCTTCGGTGAGGTTCTCCGAGGACCTCTTCTCGTCCTCTCCGTCACCCTCGTCCTTGAACACCTTAACCTCATCGGTGCTGCCGAGATCATCTCCGCCACTGGACGAGACGTGTGGCATGGTTCGTTCACTCACGACGCGGCGGCATCACAGCTCGCTACATGGCACGGCGGAGCTGCTGCATTCACCACAACAACCCGCGCACAAACGCACGACGACAACCGGACCACCGGAAATCCATCATCAACATGCCTGCTCTTCTTATTCTTCTCAACTACTTCTCTTACTTTACTAGCATGTAGATACCAATCAAATCACTATCTATGGTATAATAATGTTAAGATGTTTTTGTTATTAATCCGCTCTCGAGGTCTGTGCACGCGGCGCACTGATAGATGGCACTGCAGATGGGTACTTGTGAACCGGCACTTGCTACTACATACGACAAGGCTGCTCGCTGCGGACTGCCGCCTGAGTCATGAGTGCCGCCGTTCGCGTGTTCGCAACTCGCTCGCGCTGCTCTCTCTCTCCACGGCGGACGCGATGAACCAATCGGTGCAGTCTCTTCGAGCCGGCTTGCAGTAATGGCAGCCGAGACGACTGCGCACGATAAAGCACGACTCTGCGATTGCCTCGTCTGGCATCTTTGTCGGGCCGCCGCGCCCCCGTATCGTTCGCTTGTTTCAGAGGTGAAGCGGTAGCCGTTTTTGCTCCACCGCCGCGGCCGCCGCCAAAAATCGCACGAGACTCGGCTGCTGGACCATTATCGCTGATGATGAGCGTTTCCTGATTAATTGAATCGGGTCATTGTCAAGTTTTCATAAGAAACTGAGGACTTCCGCTTTTACTTACTGATCCTACTATATGATTTCCATCATTTATTTTTGTTTTACAAGAAAAATAAAAAAAAACGTTTGGGTGGTATTTTAAATGTTTGTTTAGACAAATTTCGAGATAAAGCGGACGCTGGAATGCGAATCTCTGTGGTTGTTGTACTGTTGGGTCGGGATTAGGAACAGGTTCTCGGAACAAGGGACACCACCCCCGTTTGCACCGGCAGCAGAAGCAGCAGGGTTGTAGTGGTTGTGCATTGTACAAATCATCCGCAAACATAGAGCGAGCGAGCGGACAAGTGCGCCCGACATCGGAAGGTCGACACTAATTTCTTTTCTTCGAACGGATAAACAAGGCGCTCAACAGAAAAAAAGGCATGAGAAGAAAAAAGAAAACAAACAACAACCACACATACAACACATCAACAAAAATGTGGTAAAGAAACGGTACGGCACGTAAACATACATGCATAGTTTGACCAGCAAAGTCTCTGAATGGACCAATGTGTACACAGACAAGATGAGATAATGAGCCTGGTTTGGCATCGGCTATAAGAGTGTGCAGGTGTGAGCGAGACAGAGCGGCTGAGGAATTCCACCCGCCGCCCTCGTGTATCTCGTTAAATCATCTCGACTCCACACAAACACACACACACTAACAGACGCTCGCATACACTAAAGCGAGCGTGCTTTTTGGAAAGCAAACTACACGCATACCTAAATTGTATGATGGCGACCGGAGAGTCGTATCGCAGCAACGGTGCAACAACCAACCGATTACGTTAACGAGCTACAATTATTCTTACCTTCTTAATTTATGCCAAATGCTACCGTTCTGCACACGCACACATTACGCCGCGGACGCGAGCTTTAATAGTCGTTAATTGTTTCTTTGCTAACGCATAAACGCACGCACGAACTCAATGCGCCACTCAATTGTTTGCCACCGACGGTTTCGCGATTATTTTCACGGCGGCAATGCTATATGCTATTTGTTTGATGATTAATTGATGACTTTTATGAAATCAAAACTGTGCTTTGAAATTTGCCACTTTCTGAATATCATTTTATTATGACGAACATTTTTTTTTACATTTGCAATTGCTCAATTGCAATGAGCGACAGATCCCGATTACGAAAGTGTATGAAAAAATTGAATTGGGTATTTAGAGACAATTTTTTTAAATTTTTTTGTTCTGTGCTTTTGATAATGTTTTTTTTTTCAATCATTTTTATCAAAAAATACTGTATACTTTCTTACTCTGTTCGATGAGGATTGAGAAAAGTAATATAATTTCCCTTTCTGGAATAATCAGATCAGTGCAAATAACAAAACAAACGAAAAGGGAAGTTAATGTTTAAAACATTTATCGTTACTATAAGTGCAATCGATACTTTATTGAAGTAATTTTATTTGAAAATGTTGGCGTATACAGACATCTATCGGACGATAACAAATCCACTTCTGTGAAAAAACCAATATTCGAAATAATTTTTCTTTATTGATATTCCCAGCTAGGCTAAGTAAAGTGACTTCAGAATACTTTAGTTTAGAGATAATACTGATGAAAATACTTTTTTCTTTATTGAAATTCTAGACTTTTCTTATAAGTCAAGTAAGTTTAGATAACTTTTAAATCACTTAAATATGGCTAACACAATATTAAATTACCAATAAATTGATGCGGAAGCGTTCGATTTCGCTATTATTTCACCGAAACAAAATATAATGGAATGTTGTGTAACTTGTATCGGAACAATCAATGATTGATAATTTGAATTCAAATCATGATGCCATTTATTTGTATACGTAACTCTCGGCCCCACCTCTTCCGAAGCCTGCAATATAAAAAATATATAAAACAAATCAACTGTTTGAAGGCACGTACCTCCAGGTCCAAAGAGGGCCGAGTAACAAGGATTGTGGCAATAGGGCTTGCCCTCGTGCTCGGCATGCGAACCTGGATTGAGCGTCTTGTTGCACTTTTCGCAACGAAGGCATCCGGCATGCCAGTCCTTACCCAACGATACTTTACGTTCAGCTGAAAACAAAAGCAGATGATGTCACTCGGTCGTTATTAGCGCTAATTAACGAAAGCTAAATGTACAAAAATAAAATCGCGCGATAAAACTTGATGAATAATTTTTAACTGGATTCACACGTTCAAAACTTTTAAACATAACAATTCCGCCAATCAACCTTGGAATAAGGATGGCTTTTTCCATCCACATATGTGCACAGATAGTGATTTCAGCCGATCTAGTAACAAAAAATAATAGTGCACGTTAGGCTTACTTAGAACTCGGAAAGCAAACAAAATTCAGATTGTAAAAACTTCAGTAAAATGTTTTCAAGGAAGCGGCCTCTTAGCGTAACAGCGATGAAATTTCGATTCACTCACCAAAGTAAACGGGTTTCTCGCACTTGGGACAATTGGGCATCTTTATTCGTTACCACACGTGCAACTTCCACCAAAGTCTGCCTACTACTGACCAACAAACGTCTCGTCGTTTAACAACAATTCCGCCGTCGTTATCGTCGCGTTATGCTAGCTAGCTGTAACGAATTCCACCGTGCGCCACGTTTAACCCAAAGCCGTCGATTATCCTGTAACCGAGCAAACCGATGAAGAAAGAAAATACACGAAAAGTGGGAAACTCAAACAAACCTGGACCGACTTTCTAATGTATAAAGACTATAAAGTATAAGGGCTTGACTTTAACTCCCACCCATTTATATAGCTTCTTATCAACCATTAAAAGGATTTGCTGCACTTATATACATTCGCTAAACTCTTAAAACAGTACAAACAAATAGAAAAAAAACCTATTGCATACATAACGCGGCAAAAATGAAATGAAACGGCGTCTATTCCTTTTAAAAAGTCGAACTGTTTGTTTGCTAAACTGCTTAGATTTATCAGAAATAATAATAATTATTATTATTACTATATATTATTTTTATTAAATATAAGTGTGTGTAAAGCATTTTATGAAGCATGCAGAGAGTGTTCTCATTTGAAAATGTGTTATTTGTTTTTCTATTTCTTGGCGTAAGTTCCAAGCTTACAACCAGGACCTTCTTTAACTGACTTTCTGCATAGGCACGATATGTTCTCTTCTTCATTGGGCTTGATAGCATCACCGGCTCCCATATCTTGAAACGCTGCGGCGTCTTTCACTTGGGCCACTTCTGGAGCTTTCCACACAAACACCTCGCCGGCGCCGCCGGTACTAACAAGAAACTTGCCGTCAGGGCTGAACTTCAATGAGGTGATAACAGCGCAATGACCGAGACCAACATGGGTCGTATTCCCTAAATAATAAAACATCATTTATTTTCTTAATAATCCACAATTTTTTCTCAAAAATATTTTTAAAAATGTTCTTGCCAATATCCAGATTTTTATGCTAAATAATTTAATGTATAAAAGTAAAAATTTACAGGGTGATTGGGAAATTTCCATTTCATCTATGTTATCCTTGAATCAAGTTGATGGCTTTTTTGGCTAGGTAGGATATGCTTATAACTTTAATATGATCTTTTTACCCTCTATCAGTAAAAAAGGTACCTTTCCATTTGATAAAATGATGTTTTCAGTAATTTAGTAGTCTTTTTTTTATTCCATTGCACTATTCCATTAAACTTATTTAAAAGTTATTTATTGTTTATTGAATTGAAAGCAATAGCTATGAAAAGAGATCATAAAATTCGTCAATTATGGCAATTTGAATTTAGCAAAAAAAAAACAAACATTAAGAGACTCGGTTTCAAAGTTTAATATATGCCTGCGGTCAATATTACTTTGTATGACACAACAAAGTTAAATAGATATTAATAATGTCAAAGTGATCTCACTGGTTAATTGCCGGAAATTAATATTAATGAAATATGAATCATTTTCGTTGGAAAGATAAAATACAAATGTCAAAGAAAACAGTAAATGGCAAAATTTCATTTCGATTAAATCAATGAAAGCAGTAAAAATAAATACTTTACCTCCTTGATAATCCCATATGCGCACCAATTGATCATTGCCCCCGCTAGCGAAGAGCAGTCCATTTTGACTGATGTCAATTGAATTGACCGCCCCTGAAGCCGATCCCTCCAGTTCCCTAATTAAACTCGCATCCAGCACTTCCCAGTAACTAATTTTCTTATCGGATCCGCCGGTAAGTATCTGGACGCTGGTGGGAAAGTACCTCACAGTCATAAAGAGTGTGTTAGCGAATATGATCTGACGACGCACATAACGCACCAGGTCCCAAATAATACAAGTGCCATCGGTGCTAGCACTGACAGCTTCATCATCAGTGCTGTTTACATGAATGGCGGACACAGGCCCTTTGTGTTCCTTTAGCGTGCAAGTGAGCGTCTGTTTCGTCGGCTTCACTTCCCAGACCCGCACTTGTCCTTCGCAACCGCCGCTCACCAAGAACCGGCCATCGTGCGTCACGTCTAAACTCGAGACGCCCTTATTGTGCGCGTTCATGATCGCATAGATAAGACGGCCCGTGAGTGGCGTGAAGGACCTTATGACGCCGTCATTCCAGGCGCTTAAAAGCGCTTTGCCGTCGTGCGTGAACAGTACTTTCGAGCAGATGAAGTTGGGCACCATGATGCGCAATAATTCGCGACTAGTTTTTGTGTTCCAAATACGAATATTGTCGTGGCTAGCAGTCGCAAAAACTTCGGAATAATTTCTGAAAAACAAAGCTTTTCACTACAGATTGCATAAAAATCGGGTTCCTGGTCTCTTAATTAGACTCGAAAAAAGAGATACTCACGCAGGGAAAGCTACATCGTATATTGTTGAGGTGTGGCAGGTGATTAGCAGTTTTGGCGTTAAAGTATTGTAATCCAATTTAAAGATTTCGCATTTTTGCGTGCCGACCAGCAAAACATTTTCTTCGGTCCGTACCAGGCTCGTAACAGCCGATTTAACTGTTGTTGCCCGCAACTAGAATCACACCAAAATAGATTTGAAGACATTTATTACCGACAAGAGACTATCAATAAAACATATAAGAAATATTTAAACCAGAAATCGTGAGTAAAACCCACAAACTTACAGTTTTAAATGCTGGTAATGATCGCAACTTATACGCAATATTCAGCGGTTGCTTGTTAAATCCTTTGTTTTTTTCCTCAACAACTTCGATGGTGCCGTCGCCTGCACCGATGATAATTTCTCCTTCTCGTGTTAAATGAATAGATCGCACACCTGAGATCAAAAATTCAAAATAAATGAAAATAGTCGTTACACCACATTATGATAAGAAGTTTTACACGTGAATATATTTTTATTTAAAGGGAATTTTATTTAATACATTTTCCATTGTGAAAATCAAAACATAAAATAACATTGTTGATATTCCACAAAGAATTTATTGTCTACTTCGGGTACTTCCTGTTATATCATATGGAATATTAATAGGCTTTCCAAGTTTTTAAATTTAATTGCCAATATTTTAAATTTAAGGCATAAACTTTGAATGGAACATATTTTTGGAGCAACTTGTACTTTATTTGATTTCACAAAAATGGAAACGGAAAATTCAAAGCGATGCTCAAAGTTGTTCTATATGCAAAAAAAAAATGACGGTATACGACTCATTTTACTTCACTATTTTTTCTCATTTTTGGGTTTGATTTGGGAAATCGACAATAAATAGACTGTTGATTCCAAACCTATTTTGAACCAAATTTTAGATCCTCTAACTAAAATATTCTCAGCTTACGAACACTTCCGCTTGTCCCGGAAATTGTTGCCCTTAGTTATTTAAAACGAACCATATCATGATTCCTTAGTAGAAATAAAGATAACTTATTGTTTATTGTTTTATTGCTTATCACGTTGAACAAAATTAACAAAAAATTGTTGGTAAGAGACACTCAGTGTCCGTGTGCAGGCCTGATCATTACAAAACTAATATTTTCATTTATGTATACAAGAAAAAACTATTTATAATGGCATTCATAAAAATACAAAAACATTATTTTCTATAATTTCTACAGGGTCTCCCAAGTTGAGTGGCCTATTAGATTATTACGGAAACTTGAAATTGCAGAGTTCAGAAACTTCACATGATCCACTTTTAGGAAAAGATCTAGATTTTTGAATTTCAACAATCGTCCGACTTCCGGTTATGCCGTAGCCATCAACTTCGTTATTTCAAATTGAATCACCAAATTTTTATTTAATATTTTGATTCCTTAGGGAAAATAAAAAGTATTTTGTAAAAAAAGTTTCTATGTATTATTCCAACTTTTCCGCCTATAACTCATTTCCGGTAATTTTTGCCAAAATTGGTGTCATGAGAAAAAAAATCATAACTTCCTCATAAAGTGCATACGCCCTTATCCCTGGTTGTTTTTTTTTTTTTTTTTTACTAAACATTTCCTTATTTATTTTTGGCAGTTTAATACTTTTGTTTCTAGTCTTAGATTGGTCCTCCTTTTGTTCAAATGGCAGTTGGATATACTTTGTACAAAACTATTTTTTTGTCGCGCTTTCTTTTGAAAATATTGGTGTCTCAAGAAAAAAATCATATCTAAGTTCAAAAGTACAAATTTGATTTAAGTTTTTCTCCTCAAAATCAAACAACAAGACATTGTGGGCGTCAATTCATTTAGGAGGCCAAAGCAGCCGTTTTGTGCAATCCAAACATATTTAATGTACTGATAGCAATAATATCTCAGAAACCAATTGCCCACAACTGGTAACTCCACATGTTCTGCATGGATTTCCAGGCACACATAATTTCCATTGTTATCGTTATCATCAACCAGGATGAAGTTGGCAGCAAGTAGAGCACATTTTCGGCACTTGAAAGGTTTTCAAAAAGGGATACCAAGCAGCCAAAAATGTAAAATACCTATACTGACCACACCAATTAAATGATAAAAAAAATGTGCCTTAGGTTTGTTTTTTGTTGCCAAATATTTTAAATGGGGCACTATCTTGATTGGGGTTTATAATCAATTAATAAACTGCTTCATTAATCACCTCATAATCACAATTTCTTGATGGATTGTGCATGCTTATGTTGCAAAATTCGTAAAATAAATTCCCAATAAAAAAAATAGAAACAATTGAAATCTACACATTTGAATCGGTGTTTATGAAACAACTCCGACTAGCCGGCAAAAGTGCATGTATTCTATACCTATTTTCTTTCAAAAGTCTAATGAGCCAAATCGATTATAACAACAAATTGTTTGCCATTTTTTTTAAGTAAGTTATAAACAGAGCCTTGAAATATGACAGAAAATAGAACAGAATTTAAATCAATTTAATTCCATCGATTTCATTTAAAAAATGGGGTTCAACTTTGGCGAGCGTAAATTCTTTGAAGATGCTAATTTTTTAACCAATTAATTAATTTCAATAATTTTCCTTGCGTTAAACAACAAATAAAAACATGAAGACCGATAATTTGACAGATTTTTAAATTAGTTGATAGAAAGGTCGAGTAAAATGAACCTAATTACTCGATCTGGCAAATTGGCGGTTTTCATTTTTCTATTTATTGCTTAACGCAAAAAGAATTATTGAAATTGATTCATTATTTTTTCAATTGAGAATGTATAAAAATGTATAAAAAATAGCGAATATTAAACACACAATCTGCCGCGTACCCCAACTCCTATTGAAACTTCATACTTTGTACCGAGGTACCAGTTTAAATCAATCACCCAGTATAGAAATACTCTCACAGGTGGTTTTTCAAAGAATTTATGCGTGGATTCGTCAAGTGGCAACTGTTTTTTTTTTTTACTCTCGTACAATCGTTCCAACAATTAAAACTAATAATGTAAAAGGTAATTGTTTAAACGGATTCTTGCTGTGAATGGAAGCTGTATAAAAATAAAAATAAAACTTACCCATTTGATATAATTCAACCATGCCAAGCGGAAGTTTCTTTTTGCTGATCTTTGTGTAACTCGCAATCAACATCGGTTGCTTCACATTGTCAAACACTTCCGAGTCATGATGAAAATTTAGCCGAATCTTCAACACATCGCCAGTGCTAGTGCCGCAATAACAAATCTCATCCCTATCGTTAGCAGCCATACAGAGCACTTTGCGACGCGTTTTTGATAGAGCTACATCGGTGCCGTGGATGGCACGAGCAGTGGCGTCAATGCGCCATATGATAATGTTGCCATCTCCGCCAGTGAGGAAACACGGATCCCGCAAATTCATAGGGTAAAGCACGTAAGCGTCTCCTTGGGCCCCATGTGAGACTTCGGTATTGCAAACTGGGCGCCCCTGTTTAATATCCCAGACTACCACGGATCCGCAGTCGCGGCCCCCAAGTGACAACAAGAACTCATCCGATCGACTAAAAGCGACCGCCTCCACGCGCACTTTGTGCGATTCATATTTATGCATCAGTTGTCTCTTCTCAAAGTCCCACAGTATCACAGGAGCCTAGCAATGATGACAGAGCTCTGTTATAATAAAGTATCAAAATAACTTTGTAAATACATTTTTACCATAAATCCGATGTGGTTGATTTGGCCCGACGCGACGTACTTTCCGCTTCGGGATATGGCGAGCGCGGAAACAGTGTTGCTGTGCCCAGCCAGAAACTCTAATTTTTCCGTTTTGACGTTCTTAATTATTACTTTGTTGCCCATAGGATATAAAATGTGAATGCCATCCTTATGAACAGCTAGCCCTTTGATGGTGTTTCCATCAAATCCGATACTTGCGTACAGTTCCAGCTTTTGCAAGTTGCTTATACCGTGCTCCTGGTCTTCGCCACTCATTTTTTTTTTTTAGTACAAAATGGTTATTAATAAAGTAGAAAGAATAATTAAGGTAATAAAACGATATCACAATCCCTCCGGTTCGGATTGACAATTAACAGGCAGGACAGGACGTGAATAAACAAGTTTTATCACTATGGTAACGGAATTCCAATAATAGTCAAATTGTCAAAATTAAGATGTTGTTTGCGTAATGAAGTTTAAATTTAGAAATATTCTTACTTTTAATAAGCAGTTGAAGTTTTTTTGTAATAACTGCATTTCAAATGTTCGTAAAAAATAAACAAATTGAAAAAGCTCAAAATGCCTACACTGCCACCTACATTTCAAACGACATCCGACCACATGCGGTATGGTTGACATGCGCTCTGTAATATTACAGGTTATGTTTTTCAAATTTTTTGAATTTTCTCTCCATCAAAAAACAAAAATCATTTTCTGAAATATTTCACTCTAAGCGATTCTAAGTAAAAAAATAAAATGTCCTTATGTGAAGCGGAAAAAACATTTATCTTACATGGT